>JAMKCH010086017.1:6374-21251 GCA_023653785.1 Ophioderma brevispina
TTTTAACATATTCAATGTTTCGCGATATGCTTGCCCAAATGTTTATATCAACAGTAATAAAATAATACACTTAATGATAGCATAGCCATCAGCATGATAGCTCCTTTAACACTTTTAAAAGCAACGCAGTGTTAAGAGAGAGAGAGAGAGAGTGTGTGACGGGAGACGAGAGAGGGCGAGAGAGTCGAGATACGGAGATAGAGAGAGATAGAAGAAAGCAAGGAAGAGAGTGAATGCAATAAAGAGAGTAAGAGGGAGAGATGGCAACAAGAAAGATCACAAAAAATCAAATATGTTATACTAAACATGTTGATTAACTCGCAGGAAAGCATATCACTAAAACATCCGATACAGATTTTGGGTTAAAACGGTCCAGCAGATTGGATAATAGATGGAACTAGAATTTTGCCGTTCTAGGCTTTCGCGCTCTCCCTCTATATGTATACAAATATGCACATGAGCTCATTAATATGCACATTTCGCCATACGAGATTGCATGGGTAATACTTGGGTCAGCTACTACCCACATACCAAGTCTTATCAAACGGACATTGGGTTCTGGCAGAAGTTGACCTTTGTTGAGTTTGTTCAGTGAATTTGAACATTGGGTTCTGGCAGAGGTTCACCTTTTTAGTTAAAAATGTGCTATTAACCACTTGCAAAATACCCCTACTAGTCCCTCCGTTTTCTACAGTCAAGACGAAAATAAGACATTCGTTAGCTACTTTGCCTATCTTAAACTCTAATCTTACCTGGACACGGGTTTCCGGGGTCTGTCCATGTTCCTGTATACGTACAGCTTACAGTAAATAGACTGAAATCGGTGCTACAGACGAAAGTCACAGTATCGCGTTCATAGTATATACCGTCAAGGTTAGTAGACCCACTCGATTGATAAGCATTGTGTGGAATAGGAGGGGTAGGGCACTGTGCGGCACAACATTGACAACTTGAAGGGGGAGAATTAGTCCACTGGCCCGTGCTGTGACACTCAATTTCAGCCACACCGATAATCCTATAATTGCGTTGGACACATCCATACTGAATGGTCTCTCCAACGTCAAAGAAATAATCCTCAAGGACCTGTTGATTGACGGAAGTGTCTCCCGGTGAACCAGGATGAAAGCATGCTGAATTAGAAAGCGGATCTGTGTTGACAAAAATTCATATAAAAATTATCAATATTAATAAACGTTTAGCAATTAATAATAACAACAACCATAACAATAATGATACTCAGCAATCATTACTAAATAATGATGGAGCCATGAAATAAGCCCGGCAATGCGTTTTGTTTTCGTTTGTTTGTAGATAATTGCAAATCATCGGCTGAATGCAAGACCAACGTATGTGACATTTTTGTCAAAATTGAGGTTTTGGTGAATTTTGAAAGAGGAGGTATTCGCGCATAATTTAAACTCTGTGTGGAGATATGTAAGTGATTAAACAAGTTGTAATTAGGAAAAGAAGATAACGTATGTGCAATGCGTTTTTTCGGCTTAATGCAAGACCAACGGAAGTGGCACTTACGTTGGTCTTGCATTAAACAGTTTTGCACCTTTTCATTGCAAGACCAACGTAAGGGGCACATACGCTGGTCTTGCATTAAACAGTTTTGCCCCTTTTCAGTGCAAGACCAATGTAAGTGCTGCACTTACCTTGGTCTTGCATTAAATTTTTTTCACCTTTACAGTGCAAGACCAACGTAAGTGCATGCACTTACGTTGGTCTTGCATTAAAATGAAAATGCTGATTTCACTTACGTTCTCTTCTTTTGTAAATAAATATTTAATTACGTTTAGCAAGGTTGTATTACCTGCTGTAATTATGGATACACCACCTACACCTTGGTCTTGCATTCAGCAGACGAAACAAGAAATGATTGTTTAATTGGCTTGCATATAAGTTTGCATTGTCTTTGCCTATAAAGTGTTCTTATAATAACGGGTCATCTGACTCTCGGATCTGACTCATCTCGTCGAATCTTTGAAATAAAGGCAAATTGGCTGAAGTGAAACACTCCTCGAGAAATACCATATTTGTTAAGTTAGGCAGCTATTTAAGCAGTGCAGCATGCATGTGCATTACTGTCCGGATCTGCCTTTTGCTTCTCCAAGGTTGGTGAATTTCTGCAATATATCAAAAGCATACTCACTAAGGCGAGATATTTGAAATTAAATATCCCACCTAAATTCAATAAGTCACGTCACCATCTCTTTATGCAACACATTGTACAAGTACTAGTCAGGTAAAGAAGTGTTACTGTGTAAAACCTGTACTTAAAGTGACAAGAGGTTTTCACTCCCGTTAGTGCCCGTGTGTGTGTGTATAAAAGGTAAAATGACAACACGGGGGGGGGGGAGGGTCACCCATACTGAAATCACTTTTCAAAAAGATTTTTTGCACGACATTTACACCACAATATGAAAGGTAAAAGGACAACACCAAATCAGCGATAAGAAATTAATTTCATTACTTGGGCTGTACATTAGTGGCAAATCATTGTTTTCAAAACACGCAAAAATTGGGCAAAAATAAACGGAAAATGCTAATGAGCCTTGCACTTAAATCATCCGGGGTGGGGGCTCGCATTTTAAAAAATATGGATATATATGACCCTTAGAAATTGGCAAGAGTTTCGAAAGCTCAGCCGCACATCACCGACCAAAGCAAATCCATGTACCCCCTGCCCCGGTAAATCATACACTAATTGGACTGCACTATATTTATGAAACGGTGCAAAATTCCATCCCTCGATGACTGAGACCGTTAGTCTAATATTTTCCAATAATTATTTTACAACATTCCAAGTACAATTTTATAATCGCGGGAATGTTAAGATTAAAATGGTATTAGATCTGTAGCAAATTTTATAGCACGCTAAATGGACTCCGTTAACTTAAATATGCTGTAAAATCAAATATTTGTAAAAACATATTGCGTAAAGAAGTACACATTACCTTTGAAGCGAAATACTCTCATTAAGTAATCTCCCCCACATTCATGGCTAGAATCGCCCGCACACGGTGTTTGACATCGCTGAAGTGCACTGGTAGTGTCCGCTAGATGCCATTGCCCCGTGTAAGAAAATCCACCCCCACAAAAACATTGATTGCCAGCCTTAAAAATAAGAAAAAAAAGAAGCCGTGGTAGAAGAAGGGCGGCGGGAAAGGAGAATGAAATAGTTGGAAAGCCAGGATGAAAAAAATTAGTTGCAAAACAGAAGGGTAAATAGGGATTATGGTGGTAAAGGATGATTAGGAAGCAAGAGGTAATGAGATGATGAAACAAATAGGAGACATGGGAAGGAAAAGATAGCAAAATTAAAACATAAGTTAATTATAAGTAGAAATACTTCCATGACTGTAATAATATTTTAGCTATCGTTATATATTTTAAAGTAAAGTTAACTGTTCGAATTAGTTTACTTGTACCTTATCTTGTGAGACATAATAAAATAATACCTACCTGTAACCCAAAGAACTTAAAATTTTTTCGCCTACACAGATTTTCACAAAACCCTATGGTCATAAGATTATGTTCACAAAATGGCGCTTCTGTGGAGCAGTCACATAATGTAGCATCGGAACAGTCCGTAAGATCCTTTAAAATCCTAGCGTTGTAAATATCGTAATAACAATTCAGGTATTCGTAATCTTGACCTGTGAAATAAAATGACATTTTTAAAAGAGCAGTTTTAAAAGAAGAATGTCGAAGATGTCGAAGAAGAAGGAAAATAATGGCATAGACTATCATTTGCGAGCAAATTGAAGATATCTCATATTTTGTGAAAATGTGCCAGTGCCGCTTTGAGGTGTTAAATGTTTGAAAATAAATAAAATAGGGATAGTAGAATGATATTGGTAATGCTTGATTGGGCTGCCCCTTTCAACAGCAATAAGTGATGTTGACTATTTTAGACTGAAAGATCAAAAGAACAATAAGTTATCAATGCAAAGAGTGTATATTTTATGTTGCATTATCTTTTCCGTCACTTTTGACTTCATACACCAACCAAAGTAATGCATAAAGGTTGTTTGATTATATGATTTCACAAATTCTTGACGCGTTCCAATGTCACTGTGTGTCACTGTGTGATGAGTTGCCTGTCTGGGATCCAGGAACCCGTAAGCTAATAGTTAACACTCCTTTGTTTGGCTTCTTTGACAGTAAAATGCAACAAAAATCATCAAACTCATTTTAATCTCATCAGTTATCTCAATACCTACGAAAATTGAAAGGACGAGTTAAACAGGCGCACTATATTACACCATAAAGTAATAATTAAGGTTATTCCTGTATACTATATACCTGTATACCTGTATGCAGTATGTACTGCGTACCGCTCAACACTACAAAATATATCGGCATTCGGTCATGCAACTTGTTCAGCACATACTCTCATTTTATTGGTTTTTAGACCATTCTAAAACTATTTTACCAAGTCAGCTTAATAATATTTGATTTCAGCAATTTATGTTGATACCATAGCCCTCGCCATTAAGAGGCTCATCTTCGAATCGCCCCAGGCTCGGGCGATATATTCTGTTTAAATACACAATACGAACAGATCTATGTAAGGCTACTTCTAACTTTGAGTCATGTTTTGTAGAAATAGAAAACTGTAACCAAAAGAATATCATAGCAGGTGCAATATATAGAGCTCACACCTCCATAGATGACTTTATTAAAGATATTGACCCTATTTATAGACAAGTAACGGATGAAAAAAAGCTGTCATATATAATGGGAGATTTCAATATTGACCTACTGAAAGATGACATCCATAGACCTACTCATGATTACTTAGATCTCGTTTATTCATATTCACTCATACCTACTATTTATAAACCTACAAGAATTACAAAAACAAGTGCAACGATAAATAACAATATATTAACGAACAGTGACAATACTGTATATGCAAAAGTGAATAAGAAAACAACCAAAACGTATATGCATAAAAGGAACTATATCAAAGAAAACATTGTGAAATTCAAACGAGGTTTATCCAATACCAATTGGGATGTTACTCTTGAAAATAGTGATCCAACTGAAGACTATAAGATATTAATAAAAAAAGTTTACTGAATTGTATGTGACGAATATATACCAATGACCAAGTGTATTAGCAGAAAAGAACCAAAGTCACCGTGGATATCTAAAGGTCTACTTAAAAATATTTACATAAAGAACAAGTTATATAAAGATTATCTTGCAAATCCATCTTTTAATAAGAACACAAGTTCAAGACATATAGAAATAAGTTAATAGCTTTATTCGAAAATCAAAAAGAGACTACTTCTCCAAGCAATTTGAACATTCTAAGAATAGCATGTGGCAAATCTGGAAAACAATAAACAATATTATTGGACGTGGGAAAAACAAGTCTGTTCAAACCAAATTTAAAACGGAGTCTGGGGAAACAATATCAGATCCGCAAGAAATTGCAAATGAATTCAACGACTTTTTTGTGAATATCGGTCCACATCTTGTCATCAAATATCCATAACTCTGGCAAAACAAAATTAGATTATCTTAACAATCCTAAACAAAGTAGCGTTTATGAAACCTAATGTTGAAAATGAAATCGTTAAAATTATAGATAATTTTAATCAAAACAAAAGTCCAAGGTATGATGGTTTTTGGTAATTTTATTGTTAAAAGAGATAAAAAATGAAATTGCCAAACCATTAACTATGATATTCAATCTTTCCTTATCTACTGGTATAGTTCCAGAAGATCTTAAAGTAGCAAAAGTTGTACCTATATAAAAAAGACTGATGTTGAATTATTTTAAAACTATCGTCCTGTCTCACTATTTCCGTGGTTTTCGAAAATCCTTGAAAGATTAGTTTTCAATAGATGTATGAGCTATATTGACATGAAATACTTTATGATAAGCAATTTGGGTTTAGAAAAAAAAACATTCAATCTATATGGCAATAATTGATCTGGTAGACAGCTGCAATCGAACAAAATGAAACAATTTGTATATTTTTAGATTTGTCTAAAGCATTCGACACGATTAATCATGATATATTACTTCACAAAATTTAATATATCACGATTAATAGTTATTATGGATTTCGGGGAATTGTACACGACTGGTTGAAAATTATTTATCTGATCGAAAACAATGTGTATAGTATAATTCTTGGCACTCTCGTTTTAAAATGCTAACTTGTGGAGTTCCCCAGGGATCCATACTTAAGCTATTACTATTTATATTATACGTAAATTATATTACTAATACTACAGATGTCTTGGAATTTATATTATTTGCAGACGATACGACAATAGTAACTTATTCACATACCAACATTACTCAAAAATTAACTTGATCGATAATGAATTGTTTGAAGTAATCAACTGGTTTAAAGCAAATCAATTATCTGTTAATGCTACCAAAACAAGCTACATGGTATTGGGAACTCCACATATGACATCAAGCATAGTTGATAAGTCGCCTTCAAATGATAAATCATGTCGTAATGATAAGTCATCCCCAAATGACATCTGTTTGGAGGCAATAACGATCACCCTTGAAAATACAAATTTAAAAAGAGTGTCTGAAACAAAGTTCTTAGGCGTACTAATAGATGAAAACCTAACTTGGAAGCAACGTACTGATGGTATTTCAAGAACAATATCATGAAATATCAGAATGTTAAATAAGCTGACATATTATGTACCAAGACGTATTTTACGTTCCTTATACTGTACTCTTATCTTTCCGTATTAAATTATGGGGATTAATATGGGGAAATACGTCAAAAATGTTCTTAGACAAATTGTTTAAGCTCCAAAATTGGACTCTCAGAACAGATACTAATAACCATTATAGAAAACATAAGGCGCCATTATTTTCAAAACACAATATTCTTAACATCTTTAATATGAATAATTTGGAATTGGGGGCATTTATGTATAAGTACAGCACAAACTAGTTGCCAACTACCTTTAATGAATACTTTACTAGACGCTTTGACGTCTATAACTACCACACAAGAAATAAATATAATTATAATTTGACTCATAACAAGAAAGTACAGTATTTTTAGACCAATCTGTATGAACGTTTGGACCGCTCCTTTAGAACTCACTGAATCAAACACTGAAACAAATTCAATTAAAATTTTAGAAATCAATATATTCATATCACTTTATTAAGCATACAAACGATAAAATAAACAATAAGGGAAGACATGTGAAACCCCGAACAATTCTCCATTTTTGTGGATGAACGCAGGGACCAAAATAATGAATGACATAAAAAGACAACAAAATAGATAAAAGGGGATAACCACCCCAAGTGACCAGCCCAAAAAATTAGCAATTATTGCACAATAAGAAGTAGGTAATTGACCCAGGTAGGTTCCTGGTGGGCGTGGAAAATAGAAAAGGATGATAAAATTGCTAATTTACTGATATCATCCTGAAATTTTTTGAAAGGTGTGGGATTATTGAACAATTTGAGGATACATTTCAGCCTATCAAGGTTTTTGGGAGAAATGTACCCGCGGCTACCAATTTCTAGAGCAATCAGCTCACACTCAAAATCATTATTTTGAATATCAGCGACAAGAGCTGCATATTTGTCAGATTTTCTATTGTGAGCTTGGTCAACATTAAGCTCAAAGGGCACCGTAAGTTCAATGATGAACAGGCTCCTTGAAGACTCCCAGAACACACAAAGATCGGGGATAAGATCTGTGACTGTACAGACCAATGGAATGGTTGAAGCCATCCCCTTGCTACGGTTTTTAAGATCACAAAATATATGTGGATCTTTGGTCGATTGGAAACCGGTGTGGCATGAGATATAGTCCTCTAGGCTCACAGTCCGGGAACAATGGTGAACAATAGGGCAATCGATTCTGTTGACTCTTCACGCAACATTATTTTCACGCTTTATTCCGTTATCGTCTATGGAGCCCGGACTATGATACCTGTCAGACTATGATTACTTTCACACCGGTCATCATCGTTTTACAGATATAGTGAAGAATGTTATTATGGCGCCAAGTGTACCTGCTCTGATCGAGAGAAATGGAGCAATGATTCAGAATGTGGTGAAGGTTAGCCCTGTTCTTACACAGTTTACACATGTCGTTGATAGCTTTACCCCAACGTTTTAACTTGACCTTATTGTTGAGGATTTGATAAAAAAATTTGCAAACGCCGACCGGCAGGTTATAAACAACGCTTCCAACAGTAGGATTTTGCCTCAGTGCATAATAAATCTAAAAATCTACCCTGAACCAGCAGAGGTTTTACCTGAGTGTGCCAAAAACTAGCGTTAGCATCTTTCATAATCGTTTTGGCCGAGTTTTGACATTCTTTAAGCGTGGTAGCATTTGCATTGACTTAATAAAACAGCTTATCTCTAAATATGACTAATTTTGGGATATTCTGGAGCATATATAAGTCTTGTATTTTGAATGTTTTTGATTATGATATTATTTTGGTGTGTTTTCATTTTCATATTCTGTATGTGTAACTTTATGTAAAGGGAATGGTCGCCTCTGGCCTTTTTTGGCCTTTTAACCACCTCCTCCATAATTGTGTTTTTAGAAATGTCTTTTGTGATTGTTGATGTATATGATTTTTTTATATTATATTTTATCAACTTCAAGCTATACAATATTATAGCGTAGTATTAAAAGAGAGCGATTCAAAATGAGATTGATTTAATTTATCATCTAGTTCTTATTCTACATGCACATGTGAGAAACAATGATGGCGTGATACAGTGTTTCCCTATGTTACAAAGACATCCCGGATTTCCCGTTCAAATTCAAATGAGACCAAGTAAAGTCTACATGGTGTATTTGGAAACGAACATTCAAGAAACTCTTTCTTCGGAGAGGATCTGAAGAGTCAGAGATTAGGGCAAAGAACAAACTGACTGTTCCAATCCGCCTCGGTGTTTTTGCATTTAAATGCTGCCAGCATTTGCACCTAATGGTTGCGATCTGGGGCAAGTGACATAATAATAACAACAACAATTACAATAATAACAATAATAACGCTAACAGTGGAATCAGTGGAAGAAATATCTCTCTAAATATAAACGAATGAAAATTTAACTCCCCAAAAGAGTGAAACTCTTGTAAACCACCCCAAAATGAGTGATTTTTACTTAAAAAGAGCGAATTTCCACTCCCAAAGAGTGAAAATCAGTTCTAAAAGATTGGATTTCCACTTAAGAAGTTAAACGAAGGACAACATCTTTTGAGGAGTTAAACGAAGGACAACACGAAAGCGAGTGAAAATCCACCCAATAACGACAAAATCAAATATTCTAGTCATTACTGTCCATACGAACACTTACTACTGCACGTAATTGAAGGGAGATTCATCTCTTTGAACAATGCTGTTTTCTTACTTTTCTGTCGACTTATTCTTTACTTTTAAGCTAGTCCTCAAATATTTTAACTCTTTCGGGTGGACTGATCGTGATTACTGATAGTGGAAGCGGTCTTGGCCCCAATATCAAGGACAACAAAAGAAATCTACGAAATAAGGTACATTCTGAGCTAGTAATAATAATAATAATAATAATAACGATAAAATCCAACTGAATTTCCTTCTCCATTTACTACTATGTGAACATATTATCATCAAATAAAAAGCCTTTAATTGTGATTTGCCATTTAGAGAACAGCGCATCAAGTGTAGTCATTAGTCGTTGGCGAAATTCGAGCTTAATAGCTTTGATTTAATGTGGTCTTTCCTTTTGTCATAGATGAGTTTGTAATCGCTTGTAATAATGCAGTATTTATGTTAATCGTATGATTTAATACAGGTAAAACCAGCAGGCGCTGTGCGTAATCAGTACTGCCTTTTACCAGTTATCATTTTGTGATGAATCTGTTTGATCACTAAAGGGAGCAAGCAATTAACCAACCTAGAGCTTCGTTTTGTTTTTGTTTTGTATATATGTTCAGAACTGTAAACTTTATCATTATTAGTGCATACCTGGTTTTCTTAATACTAACTTTATTTATTTATTTTCGTCATTTCATAACCTGTTATCTTTTTGTTCAGATGTGAATAGGTTAGAATGTATATCTCGTTGATTAAAATGTTAAATATCTAAATGTATGATGTTACGAAAGGTAATCATATTTGAGGATTTTTTTCAAGTATGAAGACTTCAATAAGATAGGTGACCATGTGGTAAAATATGCAGAAATTACACTGTTCCCCTTTTCATGGCAACGTCCCCAAAGTAAACTTTACTTTTATCTGCAAATACACATAACAGTTATCTACAGAAATTCGCCCTAACGTCGAAGTTTATACATAAAAAGGTGAAATTCCTCTTAAGCTTAATAATAATAATAATAAAATAATAATAATAATTATTATTATAATAATAATAAATTAATAAAAGATACACGGGATACAAGTTAAGAGCACTAATAGAGCATTTAGAAAGACGTATCTACGGATGAAAATGAACATTTTAGTGAATGTTTTGTTGAATTCAATCTAATAAGATAAGGTATTAGAATTTAACTCAATTGTGTCCTATTGTGTCATTATGGTAATTACATCACGCAATTTACAAGAAAAACTTTAAAACCATTATAATAAACATTTTATTTCAGATAATTCTAATTACAATTTTTTATAAAAAGACAGTTAAAAATATTTATCAGCCTTCAGTCTAATACTAGTAATAGTTTGAACAATAAAGGCTTTGAATATCAGCTCACCATCGACTGGCTTTACTGCACAACACTGCATATGCTTACTTCCTGTGTGAGAGATATTTTTATTTACCTTCTCTATGTGAAATATATCTATTTTCAAAAGTACCCATTAAAATGCTTTCAAAATTAATGTTTTCATGAGGGGCTCCATAAAAGAAATACATGATTATTAAGTAGCATTGATTGAGTTCTGCCTATGTAGGAATGTGCCTTTATATCAATGTTACTGTTATTTGTTTTTAAATAGGCGATAGAAGACTCCCTCAAAACCACCCTATCACAAATCTTCAAGTTAACAAGTGTGATATAGATCAAAATAATAGTCGATCAAATGCCTTACATTCATTAATGTTATTGTTAACTGACTGGTCTTTGGATAATACACTGTTAAAAATGTCCGTAAATTAAGAAAACAGATTTTCCGTAAATTTACGGAAAATCTGTTTTAGAAAACAATAAGAATAAAAAACAAAAAACATAAAAAATGTTAATTTACGGAAATATTTCAAAAATTTCTGGCAGCAATATTTCCGGAATTTTTTTTTTGGTTCCGTAATTTTAAATTACGGAAAAATTCTGTTAAAATACACCTTTTTTCCGTAATATGAGACAAATTTCTGTAAAATTACTGTTAAAGTTCCGTTAATTGACAGAAATTTCTGTAAATTTACCCTAAAAATGACTGGAAATACTGCTGCCAGAAATTTCCGTAAATTTACGGAAATATTTTTAACAGTGTACAATAGACTTGACTATAGCAACGTCCAGTTTATGTGTAGTATCATAACTAGATATTCATTTAGTAGAATTTGTCAATAAACTGTTGCCTTACCTTCAGTGACGAGTATTATTATTCCAATTAAATGTAAAATATAAATCCAGACGACATTCGCCATGACAGTTTGTCACTAGCTGGTGCCTGGGTTTAGGTTATCAATGCAAACCCAACCCATGATACCTTAGGCAGCCATTGCTTGTAGCATAAACACGACAACTTTTGTGAGCGACATGACAAGATTTTTTTTCAGGGCAGCGTTGCCAGATTATATGCACATTTCACCATTTCGGTCATAAAGAAATGATTGGATGAGCTATGACATAATCTAAATTCACAATATTCTTTCGCAAATATATAGCTAATAAAATAATGTTTATACTTGTAATAGTTTACAGAGAGTCAGCTCAATTCAAATTTAGAACACGCGTTTTTGTAAAAGCGTAACGACATCGAGAGAGAGCGAGAGATAAATGTGCACTGCATGATGTCATTTATATTCATAAATTAACTCCAGTAACTGATTTTTTTTACCTATACATAGGTAAAATAAAATGGTAATAGTAAAATAGGTAAAATTGACCTTGATACTTTGGTTAGTGACAATGGATTGTACGTACGTTATCGGTACATTCAATTCTCACATTGCACTATACTGCGTTAATCACATTACCGTGTCTGCAAAAACTAGAATGTTAAAGCCATTTTTCTGCGATTTTTTACTATTTTGTAACATCATAAATGTTGGGCTCCTGACGTTTAAAAAAACATTTGTCCTATTTAAATATTTAGTTGTTCTCAGCTTTATCTTGCAGGTAACTAATAGGATAATGGGAAAAAAATAAACAAAAGATATTTGCTTACATCCTGAAGAAAATGACTTTAAATGGTAGTGACTTTAAATTATTACTAACTCTGGCCCAATGTGCATCCTCTAGTACTTGTGTTAGAATTAAAACGAAGAGTAGACTAGTGTACTACACTGGTATTTGTTTGTCTTACATGTATACATGATATTAAAGGTCCCAGGAAATGAGATGATAAACCTACTCCAAATCTTTACAGGGCATTCCATTCCAATAAACAGGGCCACAAAAAAAAACCACACTACCAGTGACATCATTAGTGAAACTATTGATTTTCAGTCAGTGCTATGAATAGATTCACATCAGTCACCTGGAATTTCTATTACTCTCTGAAAAATCAATAGTTTCACTAATGATGTCATCACTAACCCAAATATTGAATGCTTTAAACCGCATTTTTGCTCTGCGCCTATTTCTTAAATCACTAGTTGATGCTGCACCACAATAGAAATCATGTTGCCAACGAAGAAAGAGTTAGGATAGGGGTGGCGTTTAGTAGGCAAAAATGTACATTGACGATACGAATCTGAGTATTATCTGAATACCATGCCCTCCTTGGCACTTTCTACCTATACCTGGTATATTCTTGACCAGAGCATATTATACTCCATGCTTTTTAGGCGCAATATTGTAAGAATCAGCAATACTTAAAAGTACGTATTGCCTGTTGCAGTTGTACATTTTCTTAGTTGTTGAAATTCCCGTGCATGGATGATTCATAAAGGTGGAAATCAAGGGCGCAGATTTGTATATAGCCATATATGACTAGAAAGGTTCACTAAACATAAAGGAGCCTGGTGGTTAGTCAGTGATATAACAATAGGTCAGTTCATTGTTACTCAATCCCGTCAAGGGTGTTTTCTGTTTAACCAAGTACGATGACTGGGTCCAAGTTCAACGTACACTATTCATGCTATTAGGTTCCATTTAATAAAGAGGCACCGTTGTATACACGTTAATTAAAATAGTGATTTTGTTTTCAATTTTCTCCGTGGATTGATTTTATCAAGAGGCAATTAAGTTTTCGTACATAGCATGATCATTGTCTACATTTTGTAGTAACAACTACATAAATCTTAAGCGACCTTAGTTAACTACTTTAACAGGATCTTTATGCAACAATTAAGTGGACTCAATGGATATGTGTACGTGACGTATGATATGGAATTTGCTTTAGAGAGATAAATGCCCAATATACATGAGTAAAACGTGATTTTAAAGGTTTGATTTCAAACGGATTTAGTATTTTAAATATAACAAACAACATTCCTATTATAAAACTCGTAACACTGATGTAAGACGAAAAAATTAAATTAAATAACCCCCCCAAAAAATACAAAAAAAAAAAACAAAACTTGTCCTGTCCTTGTTTTGTTTTTGTTTTGGTTTGTTTTTCTTTTACCTTTGGTGTTTTGTCCTGTTCTTGTCGATACATTATTACAATTTTAATTAATTTCAAGGTGGGGCCTATCTTAAAGCTTTCTTATAAGTTTATACGGCTTCTCCGTATGTCATCTCATAATATGTATATGCTTATGCTTAGCTTCGTTATAGTCTAGTTAAATTATACTGTACATCCCTATAATAGATTCTGTAATAATTATTAATTTATTGTCTCTCAATTTTTGTATTATAAATTATCTTTGTATTGCAAGTCTTTGTACTTTGTACACTGTTATTCCGATGATATATGTAAATAAACTTGAATTGAAAACAAAATAATAATAATAATAATAAAACAACAAACAAACAAGAATAGTCTTTAAAAGAAAAACAATCGCTGATAGGTTGTTAGAAAGCAATGAAAATATGCATTAGCGAGATTTAACATTTATAGACAATGCGTGTACTTATACGCGAAATTTGGAAATCTTGAAACATTGAGAAATGCATTTCGCATTCTACGTAAAAATACACGCTTCGCGCATGGCAGTGAAACCTCTCCATTAAGAAGAGTGTTGTTAAGGGATATGTCGTGATCTACAGCCTCGTCCCTCGAATTACTTTAAATTAAAATTCGTATATATTGATAGTATCGTATGTGTGTAACTAACATGACGTGCAGATTCGATTGTCTCAGTTCTGTAAGAAATTTGAGATTAATAGCTTCTGTCCGTAAATGGACAGTATATGCAGTACAATGATACAAACATTAGCACATAATGCCAACATAGAAGGTGCCAGAAATAAAAATGAAACAGAGTAAGGGAATTTCCTAACAAAATGTTGGTTGAGAAAATAGGGAAAAGTATGTATAGGGAAGTTGAGAATGATCCCCTGGATATGAACAGGTACTTGATCATTAGTAGCCTCGGGGTTCCGTGTCTCTAAACACGTAATGCACGTAATTGTTTGCGATCTTTCTTCAACGAAAATCCTGTTCGGTTGTGAAATTGTTGTGAAAATGGATTCTTGATTACTCATCTATATTGTATTTTTAAAACATATGTTATTCCCCAAAATCCAAGAGTGCAAAAACGTTTGATTTGGTTGTCACGTTCCTGAAATATGG
>JAMKCH010086018.1:0-42800 GCA_023653785.1 Ophioderma brevispina
GGGGTATCCCCTCCTACAATATACCAAAGTTTGGCTACTCTAGCTCATCCATAAAAAAAGATACGCCCAAATGTTCCAGGGTTAACATTTTTATAACAGACATACGGACGGACATACGGACGGAGCCCATAGACCCCGAACTTCGTTCGGCGGGGACAAAAACTGCCATTTTAATGGTTAACCATCAATATTAACACAGTAGTGGGACTCGAACCCACTACCTCTAGATTATGAGTCAGTCATTATATCCACTGAACCATGTGCCCTCAACTAAGAACATGGTACCCTGAAATTGGAACAAGCCCCTTTAAATGTCAAGAAGTGTCAATGCGTAACAGATGCACCAACTGGCAGCCACACCAATGGAGCATGCAACTACATGACCTTTCTGATTGAAAGATGACCTCAAACCTGCAACCCACTAACATCAATTCACCTGAGCTGGGGAATGCCATTGATAACGATGCATTTTAATTTACAGCAAACATTTTACGTTTGTTAACAAGGTTTTTAGTGATAAGTCAACTAAATGTGTCCTAAATGTAGGACAACAATGTCCCGTCACATCATGGCAAAAGGGTACCCCTTTTCCCCTTAAAAAAATCTAAAGGGCCACTCTGTCCCCTTTATCTTGCTGCTGGCTACACCCCTGTCCCCTTTATCGTGCTGCTGGCTACACCCCCGATTTGACCCCTATATGGGGGTTGGGCACCTACATTTTATGTGTCCTTTATGGGGCTCTTCACAAATTTTAGAGATGAGTGGGTAGGGAAATCTAGGGTCTTCCCTGCTTCCACCACCTATGACTTCTGACCTAATTAATTTATAAATTTAACCAAGTTTTGTAATGACCTATAATAATTCCAGTAGAAAATATAACTTTTAATTGACCTGATTTGATCCTAGATGACCTTTGACCTCAAGATCCTTGTGGTCAACTGTATAGTCTACCACCTACAAATTACTGCTGCCAAGGTTGTTCAGAATTATTATGACATCCATTTACAAAACTTCAACTAAAATTTATACTGGACACACTACAAATCTACTACTGACATGGACTGTAAAGGTCATTGCATAGTGTCATGCCACTTACCGCTTTGCCACTCTGATGATGAAATTTACGTCACTATGCAAAAATGTCAGAATGGCTAGCGGTGACCCAAGTGGTAAAGCGTCAAGCCAAATAAATCGATCTCCCTGCCGCTCGGGCTGCCGCAAATCGCATTTAGTTGACTTGAATTCAACTTTGAAGCGATGCCGCTCATGACGTAGTTCCAAGCGATAGCACCGCTTGACTATAATAGCTCAATCCTGCAAGCGGTGTACACCAAGCAGCTTACCGCTGAGCGGCAAGCGGCATGACACTATGTAATCACCCAGAGGGTGTTTTGAATCAATCCCATGATGCATAGCAATGTGCCTATACTTTACTGTACTAAACACATGTCAGTACTTAGGGATAAAAAGTGTTCCAAAAGCTCGAGAACCACAAGACAATTCATAATCAGGCTAAAAATTCCCTAAGTACTAACGCTTTCTGGGCTAAAATGAGCATAAAAGCCAAGGTTTTTCATGTGTAAAGAATAGGATTTTCATGGGATCACATGACCCCATTGAGGTGAAATTTCCCAAAACTGGTGCATTGTGGGATTGACTCAATACACCCTCTGATAATCACCTTAAGTTTAAAATTACAAAAAATAGTCTCCCAATTCTCTCACACTCAAAATAGCAACACAAACAGCAAGAAATAGTGCAGATTTTGAATCTAATGTGCCAAGCATAGTGACGTGTGGGCTTTTCATAATGACCAACAAACTTTTACAATGTAACTAACTAGCACCATGTCAATAACAAACAATAAATAGCAATATTTAAATTTACAAATTGAGTTGTATGAAAGCAATTTCTTACATATGTATGCCTTAGTTATAATAATATACCTTCCAACATCGGTAAGACAAAAATCTTACTTATGTGTGTGCTTTGCACACATGGCTTGACCATGGCACTAGGGCCGTACGCAGGATTTTTTTACGGGGGGGTGCGGGTCTTCGAAAAAGTGGACTTTTTTGGAAAAATGGACCTAATCCCCCTAAAATGGTCCTTTTTTTGGACATTTTGAACATCTCATCACCAAAATGTGGACTTTTTCGTCATATTTTCTCTAAATTTTGGACTTTTTTTGTCAAAAAATCGGCAAAAAGTGGACCTTTTTCCCCTTTTGTGGAATTTGGGGGGTGCGACACCCCCTGCGTACGGGCCTGCATGGCACCCACACCAAGTGAGGTCCAGCTGTCTGCCTTAGGGTCCCTCATAGGGTCCGTGGACTGTCAGTAGGGTATGGACACCAGATTTTGAAATTTACTTGTTTTTTCCCTCAAAATTAAAAAAAAAAATCTTACATATAGTAAGATTTTCTGCAGTCCAAAATCTTGGAAATCTTACTAAATAAGATTAATCTTACCCTGGTGATTATCAGAGCATCTGATAGTAACTTACTGGCTCAACCATGTGCATCAAATGACTGAATGTAATAGGCTGTAACATCTGAACTTAAAGGTGCGTGTTCCGATCGTCTTTGGGCCCCTCTCTGATTTACCTGGAAGTAGTATCGATTTTGATATCAGATGAAAGGCTATATTTTTCTCATTGTCGTTCTGAAATTTGAGCCCTAAAATCCATTTCATTCCCAAGACATAAACAAAAAACTGCTGAATTAATGGTTAACCATCAATATTAGCACAGTATTGAATAGGGCTTTGCAATGTGCATTATTGCTTCTACCATCAAAACCGCAAGTTTGTTTTCCATGGTACTTGGGGCATAAGTGCAAATGCCAGGCTCTCATATCAAGTAGAGAACACAATAGACATAAATTGGAACAAGCACCTTTAATATTCTTACATAATATCAAAAATAATTGTCTTTATGCTAACAATGCACATTCCAAAGGCATGTGAATTGTCAAGTATACTACTGGTATATTTAACATATTTTAGGTGAGGAATGGATGCCATGAAATTACAATAAGATTCAAATCAATTGTTAAAGGAGGATGACCCCACTTAAGTCTATACACTTTTCATCTTGATAGAATGGCCTTTACCTCAAAACCCCATCTGTAAAGTTTCTCACCGATATTTCAACCTGTTTTGAAGTGAGAGCTAAAAATGTGATTTTGTAATATCCATAGAGTACTATGTAAAATTAATATTGGTCAACAAAAATGGAGCATATTTTCACTCATAACATCCAAACCAAACACCCTTTAGCCCTAAGATTTCACAGGGTAAAATAGCAGCTTTCTTTTGATACCAAAATTTTGATCACTTCTGGTAAAATCTGGGGTTCCTTGAGCGAGGCTATTAGCGATCGGACCATGGACCTTTAAAGTAGTGAATTTAATAAATGGTGTGATCCTCTTAGATTAGTTCAATATAATGTTCTTGGAATGTTTTTCAAATTTAGTTATTCTGTAACTTTTACAGACACCAGGAAAGCCCCCCCCCCCCATGTCCTAACAAGCTAACATTGCACATTAGGTCAGGGTAAAAGATGCCAGTCCAAGCAAAGGACTCTCATGCCATTAACCTAAATTAATTTGTTGTTGTAAAAAACAAACTTGATTGTCCTATTCAAAACAGAGTGCCAGTTTATATAAAATTTTTAAATCAAAATGCTGTTTAACATGCAAACTCACTGTGCAAAAGTTGATAAATGAAATAGATATACGGTGAAGTTTTGATTTGTGCTGATCATAATTGTTTAGCTTGTTTAAGCAGGAGAGCCGTCTCATTATGTTTTGATTGTTTCTCATGCCTAAATTTGCCATTATACTCGATTCGTGCTGATAGGAGCTGAGGATAAGTTTTGGGTCATATGCATTAGGTGAAATAGGGAAGAAGCATTTTGAAAGGAAAAGAGCCAAGTACAAAACTTAATTTTGTTTACTGTACTTTTCTGAATTGAACTTTTTGTACAGTTTGAATACAATTGATTTTTTAATCATTCACATCATTTCACTGTAAAAACGTTGTTTAGGAATTAAATGCTTTCAGATTTATTAAGATATTCTTCACATCTTTACTGTATCCTCGTGGAGTCATATTGAAAGAATTTGTAGGCCTACTAAGCACTATCTGCTCTGAGCACGATATGTTTATACATATGGTCCTTCTACATTGTTCCTAAATGTACACTGACAAAGTAATTCCCCGAATTCTTTAGACTAAAGAAGTTTCTTTTAGTTACAAAGTTGTGTTTGCGTTTTTATGTCTTTAGGCCAAGGTTTTCATTTCCAAATATTTATCCAACGTGCTTCAACTATTAAGAACTACGTTGGACCATCTCAGGGGCGGCGCCAGGGGGGTGGCAGGGGGCGGCCACCCCCCACCCCCCCAGGGATTTTTGCGCAAAAATTAGGGGTTTTTAACCAAAATGAGTTCATTTTGTGCTGTTTCGCCCCCTATGATGTTTCGCTCCTCCTATGATTTTACTCTGGCGCCTTCCCTAGACCATCTATGAGTTGGTATTGACTAATGTATTAGTAGTATTAGTTTAGGTAACATAAGAAAATAATGATGATGCCCAACATCACCAGTGTGGAGAGCGCAAAAACCATTGTTACCATATTTGGGATTCAATAGGGCACCTGCCTTATTCAGGTAGTATTTCACATTTTAACGTACGCTACTTTTACCAGTGACCCCCATGCCATGATTTGACCACTGCACATAGTATTGACTGTAGAGCACACAGTATTAAGAAAACATGGACTAAAAGTGCTGCAAATTTTAATTGCTGTGCACCCCGTCACAAAGAGCTCTCACCCGTAGAAAAGTACAGGTTGTCCCTATATCAGCGCAAATTGAGTATGGTCAAGAAAAATGTCACATGCATTTTATTGTTAATATTTTAATGGTATGTCACAAATACAGCAGTGCATTCAATGTGTTGGAAACCCAGCACTGGAATGAGCAAATTATGCTAACTCTGTAAATCCTATTGGAATGGATGACTCATTAATTTCATTGACACTGTAACCACAATATGGCCCAGTTGCAATAACACCGGTGGAAAACCTGCAACTCAGCATTTTTTGTCCCGTAAACAAAACTACCACAATTCATTGATAGCACAGATAATTTGAATATGAAGGAACTAATTAAGTATGTTCTGTCAGTGTTTGAGGAGTTTTGTAAGGAAATCTCAAGCAGTGAGCAGCACCTACATAGCACTAGAATTGTATGTTGCCTGTATGCCGGAAAAAAATTCAGGGGTGCCCCTCCTCGCTGAAAAAAACAGCATAAAATCTACCTAAAATGCTTAAAATTAGGCTGAAATTAAATAAAGTTGCAGAAATTTTGAAAATAAAAAATCCTGAAATCAGGAAAAATCCTGAAGAATCACAATCCTTATTTCAGATTCATCAGCCACCTCATCAAGGTACATTGTGAAGTGGTTAAGCAGAAAGTCACTGTTTAATATTATGTATAAAATATAGTTCCTGTCATATAATAAAAAGAAAATATAAGGCCTATACTCATTTAATAACATGCATGCAGTCAAGCAAAATCTTTTTGGCCCCAAATTGGCAATAATGTAAGTTTACACTAAACTTTATAAAATGTCACACTTGGTCAAATTTAAAGGGTGCATTTCATGATTCTACCACCTTATGTTTTGTTTATGTTTCACTAGGTATCCTTGAGAAAAGCTTATTCCCAAAATTTCAGTTGATTCTGATCTTTCATTTTGGTGTGTTATGAGCAAATGTTTGTATCGCATTGTCCCACAGACCACTCTACTGTAATTTCTGTCCGTTTAAGGACAGAAAATACAAAATTGCAAATTTCTTACAGATAAGATCCAATTTGAACGTCAGATTTGGCACACACACTATACTTAATATCCCAACCATACTTATCCCAAGGTAATTCAGGGGGACAGGGCTGTGGATCACGAAATGCCCTTTTTGCATGAAAAACAGGAAATGTGTTTGTGTCAATGAAAGTTCTTGCTAGGAATTTAACAGATAATTTCAATCTGTATATTTGGACAGATAGTGAAACGAGACATTTACCTTTAACTTGTTATACACACACTACAACAATGAACACATTCTTTGAACAAATATTTTTACTAAGTAAAATGCTAAATTGCCTTGAGACCTTTCTCAATAACATGTCTCATTTCAGTACTTGCATGATCTTGCATTTTGATTACAATGACTGCTTACAAGAATAAAAACCTCGGTAAGATAGAGCACAATACGCTTCATTCTTTTTGTGCCTGCACAGCTTTCTCTCTTTCAGCAATATCTATAGCACCCATATCCATAGAGGCAGTAATGAGATGTAACAGGCTTATAGCAGACTTCAGTAGAGCTATTGGTGCACAGAGGTACACTACCAGACGGAAAAGACCAAAGAAGAAAACTGAAAAAACAATTGAGGGACTTTATTGAGAATTATATGAAAAAAACACAAAATGTTTTGAATGTTTATATTTGACACTATAACATGGAAAGATGTTTTGTCTACTATTGACAAAGGTGAGATTTTATCATCTGAGAGGTGCAAAACAAGCCTGGTGGGTTCACCTACCATTGCTCATGTGTATGCATGCTCATTCTAAATTTTGGGGAAAAGAGGTATATGTTTTCCTGTCTATTCTTAAACATTTGATGTCTGCAAAATTCAGAACTAGGGTAGTTTTCAGAGGACAATTTCATGTTTTTCCCCCAATTGGTAGAGAACTAGTCACCAGCGCCATATTTGTTGGAGCAACAGTTCACCAGTTTGCAGAGGGCACATGTGGTCCAGTGGATACAACGAACGTCTCATGATCCAATTAAGGTCCTGGGTTCGAGTCCTGCTGTGGCCAATGTGTTGTGCACTTGGGCAAGGCACTTTACCTCACTTGCCTCTCTCCACCCAGGTGCTACATGGGGAGCTGTTAGGAATATTGTCCATTGAGCGCTGCCCAAAGGTATGAGTATGCCTTGGGCATTTGTAAGGCAGCTGACATATTCTAGTGGCAGCGGAATAAATGTAAAGCGCTTTGATACATTGCGAAAGGCACTATATAAATGTCGACATTTATTTTTTTTATTTAATTGTTTACAAAATTAACACGTTATTATGTTTCCCACATGCAAAAATAGCACTCTCAGCACAGATATTAGGTAGCACCCACAATATATGGCAACAGGACTAATACCAAAAAAAAATCGTCATATTGGTTTATTTGAGATGCAGAACAGAGTTTGTATCTCTGGCGTTTCATCGGCTGTTCATACTATGGAGTTTGGATTTCCTCAGGGTTCTATTATGGGACCCATTGGATATATCATGCACACCCATCCTGTCGGAAAGATACTTCGTGACAATGGCATCAGTTACCATATCTATGCCGACGACACACAGATGTATGTGACATTTGATCCTCGGACTCCTGGTGCTTATGACGCTGCTCTCAACAAATTACAGACTTGTATCGAACAGATCAAAGACTGGATATTACATAATAAATTGCAACTGAACCAATCCAAAACTGAATTCTTTGTTGCGTCCTCTTCAAGATCTGTTTCTAAATTTTGCAATATCAACCTGCAACTCGGTGATATAAATATAACACCTGCAAAATTTGCTGAGAAATTTAGGTGTGATCTTTGATCCTGCTCTGAACATGACATAACAGGTTTCTTCAATTATCCAGTGTGTTAATTACCATCTCAGGAATATAGCTCGCATACATCGTCACATGGATAAGGACACATGCAAACTTGCTGTTCAATCTCTGATATTTTCTCGTATTGACTATGGAAATGCATTACTGTTGGGAGCCACTGAAAAGGATCTTATGCATTTGCAGCGGTTGCAAAACAGAGCTGCTCGTTTAATAAATCTTGTTGGACGTGACCATCCCAGTGCTCCTCTGTAATTGTACCCTAATTGTCACCTACCAGATGATCTACTGCCATCTTAAAATTTACAATATGACTGTACTGTACTGTGCACATGTACTCAGGCTTTAAAAAATAAGAATATTCAGTGACTGGCAAAAATTATTAAAGTGTTCATACAAGATAATGATCTTTCAATGCATACAAGTATTCCTGGAAACATGTCAAATAACCCTTTTTCACAACAACAGACATCAACAACAGACAACAACAGACTACAGTGGACAAATGATCCCTATGTGTCTTCCTGCCTTAAGGCAGGCGACACAAAAAGTAATTCTGAGGTATTATGAAACAGTTTTCTACAAGTTTTCGAAGTGGAATTGTAATAACGGCAAATTTTAGTATACTTTAGTACCTTCAATTTTCTTTCATTTTGCACCAGTTATTGATGCCAAACATCCTCATTAAGTACACTGACATAAACTGCACCTCCGTTAGAAATAAGAATCGGTGACATTAGGTATGGATTTGTAAGTCAAGGTGAGTAAATGCCAGTTTTAAAATGTGTGATGGACCCCGTAATAGCTATATGCTTTATGCTCTGACTTGTACACGACCACAACCAATATCATGAGTATCTAGTCAGAGCAACCTCAGACTAGCAATGAATAGGATCAGAGTTTGCCATTGAACAAAGAAAAAAATGTGGCAGCTAAATAAAGAATGCAGCTGCTGGGATAAAAATGCAGTGTCACAACACAAGCTGTGGAATGTGACATGGTTAAAAACAAGCAAAGCTTTAAAATGGACAAGCAGGCTTTTAATATTGATCCCATGTGGTTCAACTGTATTTAGTGTGTGGATCCAATGATTCTCCAATGTTCTAAGGAGATTGGTGTTGAAAGCACGAGGTCTATCAATATCGATAGCAACCAGGTCACCAGAAGAATGGTCAGGAAAATTTAAATGAATGGCCACTGGTTTGTCTCTCTGGTGACATATGTCTGCACAATGTTCAAGTACTCGAGTTTTGAGAGGTCTACCCGTTCTCTCACATATTGCAGATTGCACGCTTGACATGTGATGAGATATACAATGTTGTATGATAAGCAATGTAATGAACTACGTATGTTAAATGTATTTTTGGTGGTGGTGCTGGTAAAACTTTGCGCATGTAGAGTGTGATGAACTGAATTTCCATGTATTTTGTGTTCACATGCACAACACTTGCCACAAGGAATAAAACCCTTTACTGGAGATATAGCTTGTGGAAGTAGAGATCGAACAAGGAAGTCCTTCAAATTCAGTGGTCTACGAAAACCCGCCATGGGCGGTTTAAGAAAGACTCTTCTGCATCTATTGGAAGACTGAAAAAGAGGAAGTACTTATGAAGTGTTTTGCTGACATTGCGAAAAGCTGGGTGGAATGTTAAGACAAGAGGTGTTCTGTCTGTGTTTTGATTATGTCGAATTTTAGGTTGTAAGGCCACTGATCTGGGAATGGAAATGGCTTTTGAAGAACGAATTAGCCTGGGACGAAATGCTAAACAATATGGAAGGCTGGTCTTGGTATGTCTAGGATGACAGGAACCTCACTGAAGGTATTGATGAGTATCAGTGGGTTGGGTAAATCTGTACTGAGGTGATTTTCACTCAAGGAAACTGTGACATCTAAAAAGGCCATAGAAGATGCCGAATGTTCTGAAGTAAACTTAATAGAGGGATGAAAATCATTAGCAAAGGAGACAAAATCTTTGAAAGACTCTTCACCATTGGTCCACATGATGAAAATGTCATCAATGAAGCATAACCATGTATGTGGTTTAATTCTGAAGGATGAAAGCAAACACTCCTCAAGTCTTCCCATAAAAAGGCATGCCATCGATGGAACAAAATGCATCCCATTGCTGTACCAAATAATTGCAAATAATGCGGATTGTTGAACACAAAATGATTATGGTTCAAAATGAAATCCATAAATCTGGAGATAATAGTCTGCTCAATGACATTATGTGAAAATTGAAGAAAAGAGAGGCATGCTTCTATGCCTTCATCTGATGGAATGTTTGTATATAAGGCAGATACGTCCATAGTAGCTAAAATAGTATGACTAGGTAAAGGACCTTGCTCATTGAAGGTCTCAAGGCATCTTAAAAATCAGTGCTATCTTGAACGTACAATTGCAACTTAGGAACGTGTGGTTTGAGCTGCATATCCACCCACACAGAGTTTTTTTCTGTGGCAGTTCCAGATCCACTCACAATGGGCCTGCCAGGAGGAATAGAATCATAAGGGTATGTATTTTGGGTGAATGGTTTGGGCTTCATATGCTTATATAGGTGGTGTGGGTTCAGGACAGGGGTGCCATTTACCTGATTTCTTTGTCACCGGGTAAATGTTGATGCAAATACCATGTCGTAAGGAGAAAATTACTGGAGGGATGGCTTACTTCTGTAGGAGCTTTTGTATCTCTAGGAGAGCTTGCCACTTGGTCAGGTCTGCTGGACCTGGAACTAGACTTTTTTGGAAAAATCATAATTGCCCGCAATGAAATTTCATCAAATTTAAACAGGATGTAGTTAGTGGGATAAATACTCCAAATTAGTTGTCAAAAGTGTGTCGCTGTTTATATTTTATGTTTCATTCTCATTCTGTCATAATAAAAGAGAATTTCAAACAGGGTAAAAGGTCCACTTTTTGTTGATTTTCTTAATAAAAAGGTCAAAAATTTAGAGAAAATGTGATTTTAGGGGGTTAAGTCCACTTTTTAAGTTCCGTGACCCCCCTCCCCCCCCAAAAAATAAATCTTGTATACAGCCCTGGGATGAAGGCTTGGCAGGCAGTCTACGTAGAATTCTTCTTCTTATCGTATCCAAACACAGTGGTTCTCAAATATGATCCAGCCAGAGGTGTATACAATGTTTGGCTGCTTCACTGAATTCTGCAAGTCTGTGCATTGTTGCTCCAGCATTGGGCAGACCAAGAGATGTTCCATTGTCTGTGGTGCTGTTCCACAATCACAAGTAGTGTCCTGATCTGCTTCCGGGTAGACCCACTTCTGCAAGGAAACCTTAGATCGGCTGGTTCTGGTTCTCAATCTGTTGAGACATCACCATTCAGCCCATGAGGAGTCAGCTCCAGGTGGAAGATGCTCAACAGGTTTAACACCAATAGATGTTAATTGGTTGATAGCAAGTCTTTCTTTCCACAAGGCGACTCCCTTAAACTCTTTAGAATCTGTTTCAAGGGGTTGGACTTTGCTTAAGAAACTCTCTCTGGATTTAAGATGGTTAGCAACTGGTCTCTGTCTGGATATAGGGTGCTTCACATTAGATACTTGGCAGCTACGCTCTTGCATGCTCGCTACGCTATGACGGATGACTGGTGGAGCAATTCCTGCAAGGATGTATAAGTTGTCCATTGGTGTTGGGGAAAGACATCCTGTGATAAGCCGGCAGGAGGCATATAACGCTGGATCAAGCTTCTTGGCATGGGTTGATCTTTCCTATACAGGGCAAGCATACTCTGCACATGAGTAGCACAGGGCAAGTACCATCGATCTTGACAGGCAGTGTCCGTAGAAGTGCAAGGCATTGAATGATGTGGCAGAAGTGTTCCATGGTCCACCAAATGTTTAAGATGCTGCAGGGTGAACAGCATCCTTTGCTAGCTTTTCTTAGGGAGACACTTGTTAGGATCGATTAGCCTGTACATTAAAAGGTCAGTAGTAATTCAATGGCCAATCAAAGTCTCATGAGGTCCCCGATTTCCTTGTCTCTGGCTTGATTCCATGAATAGAGGATTTGGTGTCTTCTTAGAGCCGCTACTTCTGTTGGGGCATTTCAATGGCGGATCCAGGATTTGAAAAATGTCAAAATTACCTGGGGGCTGAAAGGCTGTAACTGGTCCAAAATACCTCAAAATGGGCTGATTTTGCAAGAATTTGCATAATTACCGGGAGGCGCGCGCCCCCTCCCTGGATCCGCGCCTGCATTTTGTCTGGTATGCTACGCTGATTGACAAACATTGACATACGCGCAATTGGTCGCCTAATTCTGTCCCTGACTATGATAGTCTTCTCGCCTACTTTTACAATCACCTGGAGTGTTGAAGCCAATATGCCAGAATAAGGTTAGAGTAAAAACATAATCATGTCTTTTTCTGTTTTTTGCTTAAATTAGGCAAATTAGCTCATTAAATATGCAAAATAAATGTCACCAGTCACATCTGTGCATGAAAGCCTTGGCTGTAAGCTTTTATATGGTGGAGTGGAGGTTTCATCCAAAGAAATGCATTTTCCATTTTTTTTCACAAACTATGCAATTTAGCTCACTAAATACAGTGTGAGTCAATAAAAAACCCTACATTCAGAAAAGAATATTTCTTCAAAGGTTAAACGATATTTTTGCTTGAATGTTTGCTTTGGTTGTTTACAGGGATAAACAGGCTATCAGAAGATTTTTATTTGGTGTCTTTCGGACTTTTGGTTCAGAAACTATGTCAATTTTGCGAAGAGACCTAAAAATTCTGTTTGGCCGATTTTAGCCATCAGACTGATACCGACGTATACCATAACACATAATAGCAAAAACAATTCACACATGCGATTTCAGATGGTATCGATTTCTTCTCGACAAAAACATATCAGTTTGAATAAAATAGTATATTGTGTAACATAAGTAAAATATCTTCAACAAATTAAATACCAATCATAAAGAGTCAGATTTTGAAAATCACTCCATATCAATGTCTCAGTTCATGAACATAATGAAACTGCTCAGAGATTTTTTTTTTACATCTCTAAGGTAATTATTTTGCACAAATACAGTATACTCAGCATCCATAAATTGCGAGAAGAACTAAATCTGAATTTTCTGTAAATAAATTGGAATTAAAACTTAAAATTCAATATCGCACTGTTTTTTCAAGCGGAATACAAAACCTTCTATATTTCACTTTAGCTCACAAGTTTTGTTGTAGGTTAAAACCATGGAATCTTGCTGAACCCCACAGCTATCATGCTATCTTGACTTTCTTATTTGGGAAATTGAACATTTTTTCACTCAGAATTTTCTTTTGTAATCCCCGGGATATTATTTTTATAATCCTTCAATTATTCTCCCACCTTCTTTTGTTTAACAATAATTTGGTGTTAAATGTTTTTACTCAAACCACTGCTGAAGTCCATGCTATTCTATGTAAACGATGCATCTTTGTTTGGGTCAAAATCGGCCAAACAGGATTTTTAAGTCTCTCAGCAAAATAGGCATAACTTCTTCCTCCAAAGTCCAAATGACACCAAATAAACGTTTTCTGAAAGCCTGTTAATCCTCCTTTATAACCAAAGCAAACATTTGATCAAAAATAATTCTTAACTATTTTAATTATTTTTTATTCTGAATGTAGGGGTTTTTTTTTACTCACACTGTATGCAATGTCACTAACTATGTGCACAGAAGCATTGGCTACATGCCTTCATATGATAGTGGTCTCATCCTCATAGCATCTACAGGGTGTCCACAAAAAAATGGTGCAAAGCAAAAGCGCCCTCGTTGGAGGTAAAAATAATTAAATAGTGACGTAATATTTACATCATATCGTGATGTGAAGTCTGGCTTTTGAATACCATTTACAGCATCCGATTTGGTTGTTGCAATATAGAGATATGGCTAATATTCTAAGAGAGGGTGCGATACCAATTGTGCCACTTTTCACAGAATGGGATACAAAGATAGAGCATCATGTTGATAGGGCTTCTTGATTTTACTTCAGAACCAGAAACCACATCGAAAGAGTTCCATTATCATTAAAATAGGCATGTGCAATTTTAATTTGATAACTACGGTTATTTGTATTTTCAATTTGCTTTGAAATGAATGCAGTTACGTACCTTGCATCAAGGAGGCAGGCGTTTAAGGCCCGGGACGTGCCTTGTAAGGACGGGGAGTAATGTCACGAGGTATAAGCTTGTTAGTGTCAATAGACCTAACGGGGAATTCCTCTTTAGCTCTATTCACTGCGCGCGCGACTTGAGACCGAGGGGTCCCGGGGTCGAGTCCCGGGCTTGGCGGGACCGAGAAATAAGTCGCTGGTATGCCTCTGTGAGTAATTAGATAGTTTACGGCTTGTGAAGTTGGAGTTTGTGACAATATCATTACACACCATGATGGCAGGCGACACATGCGGTCTGAGGACCGATGTATTTTTTACATATACATAATGCTTGTCCATATACTAATTACTGTGTGAAATAACTAACCTCAAATCGAAGTCCTTCATACAGAAAATCACAACTTCGTTATAAAATTCTGGAATTTTTGTTATACACAGTATACTATGGCACTGTTATACTGTGCATAAATGTTTACTGCACGAAAACAAAAAGCCGATTCATCTCTAACTTTGGAATTAAGCATTTTAGGTGACTATCTTTAGTTCTAGGTGACTATTTTTAATTACTGCACAAAAAATATATATTTCAAAATCTCTGAGTCAGCCTTTAACATATTTTGTACTCAAAATCTAATCGAGTCAAGAACTTCTTGCCCTCCTACCATCCACCCAGTTTAATCACTCCAGATAATAGAATTCAACACTTAACCAAAATCTCTCTCTCTCTCTCACACACACACACACACACACAGGTGGGTCCAGAATATGTTACTCTCATTGAAAACAAACCGTTTCATGAAGTTAACATGCACTGATAGTAGATGCGTGTCTTTGAAGTAGTTTTATTTGTCATGTTTGTTATGATCTAGGATTTTTGAGTAAATTTGCAAGCACAAAACAATCATTTTCTGCTGCCTGAAATAGTGGCTACCACTGTTTGTTTACATTTTGCTGAGTCGGTATCTCCATTCAAAAGCATTAATTGTTTCTGAGAAAAACTTTTTTTTATTTTTTGGCCTAAACCTCAAACAGAAATAGTGATTATATCTATAGTCTCTTTCTGAAATTTTTTCAGGCAAGACAAAAGTTAAAAGTAGTATTTTCTAAAATTCATGCCACAAGTCCTAAATACAAGGTTACCTGCGTTATTTCAATGTGACTACATATTCACAAAATATGTTGTTAACTGTGAACAAATAATACAACTTACGAGAAGGTCCTTCAGTAAAATAGAGCAGATATATCATGGCATAGAAAAGTTCATTGCCTGCACACATCACAAACAGAACTTTCTGAAAAGGTAAAAAAAGAAACATAATTGGATATCATCATAGTTCTTAACTAGAATTTTGCAGTTCTCGGCTTTCGCACTCGCTATATTCAAAGAATATAAGCTGTGGGCCGCTCCATGACCTTTGACCTTGTCATATGACCTTTGACCTCATCAACATATGAGGAAGCCCTTGGTGCACCTATGACACAAGTTTGGTTCCAATTGAACTTCAACTTTTCAATTGAGGTTAATTTTACATTTTGAGCCTATTAAGCTGTGGGCCGTTCCATGACCTTTGACCTTGGCATATGACCTTTGATCTCATCAACATATGAGGGAGCCTTTAGTGCACCTATGACACAAGTTGGGTTCCAATTGAACTTCAACTTTTCAATTGAGGTTAATTTTACATTTTGAGCCTATTAAAGGGGCATTTCGTGATCCACAACCTCGTCCCCCCGACTTACCTAAAAGATGTTGAGATGTTTATATCATCTGAACCGTTAGCCTTAGTAATCCACGAGTGCCCAATCTTACGTGAAAATTCGGTCGCAGCTGTAAGAAATTCGCAATTTTGTATTTTCTGTCCGTAAACGGACAGAAATTACAACACAGTAGCCTATGGGACCGTGGATGGAAAACGAACAATTGCTCATAACACAAAACCGCAAGATCGGGATCAGCTCAAATTTTGGGAATAAGCTTTCAAGTTTCTCAAGGATATCTAGTGACATTGAATAACCCAGACGGTGCTGAAATCACGAATGCACCTTTAAGCTGTGGGCGTTCCTGACCTTTGACCTTGGCATGACCTTTGACCTCTTCATATATGAAGGATCCTGTGGTACACCTATGACGCAAGTTTGGGGTGGGGGTTTCCATTGACTTCAACTTTCAATTGAGACAATTTTTTTGAAATTGTGCATTTTAAAAAAACTTAACATTTTAGCATTTTTTCACTTGACCTCACATGAACCTTTGACCTTGGCATCTGACGTTGACCCCATCAACATATGAGGGAATCCATGGTGCACCTATGACACAAAGTTTGATTCAAATGGAACTTCAACTTTTCAATGAGTTTAAAAATTGAATTTTAAAAACAAAAAAAAATAACATAAAAAAAAAAAACTTAACATTTACTACACATATATCCACACCCACACACACATCCACACATACACACGCACAACTGATTGCTTAGGGTCCTCAGCTATAGCTGGTGGCCCACAAAAAAACCCATATATTGACCTTTTTCTATGCAAATTGAGTCCCAATATGGAATGAAATAATTCCTTTTTATGCTTTTCAACATCTACAATTTAAACTCTTCAATGACAAATATTGAAGACCCTAGTATTATTACCATAAAGTTACAGAACATTTGTTTTAAATCAGCTATGTTGCTGTTTTACTAGCGTTCTTCTTCTTACCTTAGCGCTCACGCCTAATTACCTTAGACGTTCACGCCTAAGTTTTGAGTTCTAGCAGTTCTTTCTTACTTTAGCGTTCACGCCTAAGGTTTTGAGTCTAGCAGTTCTTTCTTTCTTCTTCTTTGTTTCTTCTTTGGCTGGTGTTCCAACACTTTTCAAAATGCTGCTTCATCACATGCTGCAACCAATTGCAACTAGATTCGGTCACAATAACCCCTGACCCAACCCCGCACCATTTTCCTCTTCTCCCACAGCTAGCATGTGCTATCGATGTCGTTCGGTCACAGTGATTGGCCAGGTGGCCTGGCCATATGGGTGTTCACAGAATTTCAATGTCCCACGGTCTTTAGGGGTCAAATGCGGCAGTCTCTCTAACCCCTCTCAATTTCAAATGCTACCTGTAAATTTACACAGTGGGGGCTTGATCTTAACCAAACTTCGTCAGAATAACCCTTGACCCAAATGTCATACCAGGGGGTGTTAATATTGGGTTCAAATGCTGCCGGGTTCTTACAGTCAGTTGCGCTTACCCCCTTTTTGCTGTTTTCTTGCCACAAATCAATTCCTAATCACTATACTTGGTCAGAAGACCCACTGACACAAGGCCCCTATGGGGTATACACAGATTGGGGTCAAAGGTCACCCAGAGGTATTGCAGGTCAAATCTCTCTAACTCTTCTTTTTGCGTTTCTGCGACAAATCAATTGCTATAATCACAGACTTGGTCAGAACAACGCCCTGACCTAAGGCCCATATGAGAGTGTTCACAGATTGGTCCAAAGGTCATGTGGGCCCAACGCTGAACGCCTAAGGTTAGTGCTTCCTTTGGAAACACCAGTAGTACATGTCTAGTTTCTTCTTTGTTTCTTCTTTTCTTTCAACACTTTTGTTTTATTATTTAAGATATTTAAGATGCTTGTTCAGATTGCAACGAGAATTGGACACAAGAACCCCCGACCCACCCTCATATAGGGTATTTACAATTTGACCATAGGGGTCACGTAGGTCAATAGCGGTTCATTGGCCGCGCTAACACCCTTTTTCCTCCTCCTCCCACCGCTCGCATGTGCTATCGATGTCGTTCGGTCACATTGATTGCCATGTGCCTGCCATATGGGTGTTAACAGATTTTGAATCCAAAGTCCTTTAGGGGTCAAAGGGGTCAGTCTCTCTAACCCCTCCTCAATATTTCAAAATGCTAACTGGTATTCCACAGTTGGCTTGATCTTAACCAAACTTCGTCAGATAACCCTTGACCAAGTGTCATACAAGGTGTTTCACATATTGGGGGTCCAAAGGTCATGCAGGGGTCCTTACCGGTCATGTTGCTCTTACCCTCCTTTTTGCTGTTTCCTGCACAATATTCCATAATCACTAGAACTTGGTCAGAAGAACGCTGAACCAAGGCCCATATACGGTAAACAGATTAGGGTCAAAGGTCCACACAGAGGTACTTTACAACGTCAAGTCGTCCTAACCCTCCTTTTTGCTGTTTTTCTGCCCCAAATCAATTGCTATAATCATTAGCGACCTTGTAGAACACGTGCTGACCCAAGGCCCATAATGAGGGTGGTCCACAGATTTGGGTCACAGGTCTGTGGGCACAATGCCGAATGCCTAAGGTTAGTGCATTCTTTGGAAGCACCAGTATTACATTTACTAGTTCTTCTTTCTTTCTGTCAATCTGCTTATGCTCAGCACTGGCTTGACCAATAGTGAACACCAGTTACTGCACCAAATGACCGCTTAGTGAACCATCACCTGCCACATGACTTTGACCCACACATCTGACCTTGACCTGGCCACAGGGGTCAAATAAGCCATTAATTGGCAAAAATAATCTTCTTTTAATAGGTTATGCCAATTCAACTTACTATATTCAGAGAACCACTGACCCATGCCTCATATAGGGTGTTCACGGCTAAAGGCCGTACAAAGGTCATTCCGTCTGAAAGCAACTGTCCTTTTATATTGGACACAAATATCTTCTACCGGTTATGCCGATATCAAACTAACTGTTCAGAGGAACCCCTGACCCATGCTACCTATAGGGTGTTCAGGAATAAGGAGTCTAAGGTCATTAAGGGGTCACTTCCGGTCAAAAACCAAAAATATTTAAAAACTTTCAAAATTTTTATCTCAAAATGTAAACATAGCAGAGTGACATAACCTTCATATGCATGTATGTTAGCCGATGTATGCAAGGTATTTTTATTTTGGGGTCAAAGGTCATTTACAGGTCATTTCTGTTTTTGAGCTAAATAACTTTTAAGAATTTTCATCTCCAGAACTAAGCAGAGTAGAATTTTTTTATTTGAACTGCAACAATGCATTTTTGTGATATCCATGAGGTTTTTTTTATATCTGGGGTCAAAGGTCATTAAGGGGGTCAAATGGTCAATTTTGCCAAAAATGCTAAAAATGAGACTAAATTGACTATATCTCAGCCTATAGAAGACAGATAAAGCCTGTTAAAGCAGCTTCAGATCCACCACCAGAATTGTGCTCAACACGGGGGTCAAAGGTCATGGGTCGTATTGACCATCGGCTGTATACCAGTGGCCTAAGGGCCACAGACTTCTAGTTTTTTACTGCATACATGTATTTCAATTTTCCTTTAAGTATCCCTTTGCTATGAATTTTGTGGACAATGCAGTTAAAAAATCCCCCTGGCTTTTAAGCATATGAAGTTGAAGGTTTGGTATCCAATATTGACTACACACACAGGATAATCATTTGAAGTTGTATGACATTGGACGACCCCACATGATCTGGACATTTAATGAGATACTAACCCTATTAGTGTAGTACAGATGCAGTACAGGGTTCTGCGACAGGTCAATAGCTTTGTGACTAGTTTTTCCTGATGTTACTGAACTGAAATGAAATGGCATATTTATATGTTATTTATTTTATTTAAACAACATTCTTTAGGGCCATAATAATAAATGCATAATTGATATGGTGCTCTACAGAGAACACGGTGCTTAATGAGTTCACTTAAAGGAGAACCCATACAACGAATAATATTATACAACATTCTTTTTAAATTAATTATTGACCACATATCGAGTGGTTCATCGAAAACAGAATTATATTAACCATAAAAATGAATTAAAACCATCTAGTCTGACCATGCGCTATTTAAAATTCGCACTATTGTATAATGTGTTATGTGATACGGTCGCACGCTTGCGTCATACATGCCATAGTAAATGCACATTATGAAAGCGTCACGTGGGAAGGTGTATGACACTACTGTGCCGTCGGTATCGCATAACACATACACATATCCCATATACACTAGCGCAAAATTCAAATAGCGCATGGTGAGACAAAATGTCTTAATTCATTTTTATGGTTAGTATAATTCCGTTTTTCGTAAAAACCACTCAATATGTGTTCCATAATTAATTTTATAGCGTATATTGTATCATTTATTCTTAGTACGGTTCTCCTTTAAGAGTCTCCCGACCTCATTGAGAGGCAGAAGACTAACAATATTGGACAACAAAGTAGTCCATATTGGACTATGAAGTGTATAGCTCTAAGTAACTGAAAGCTATGTAGGAAGCATCAAGGCTAATTATGGTTAACAGTTTGTTGCAATCTTGGTGTTGGTACTTTGTTTCATGAAGAGGCAGTACTAGTGCTATAACTTCTTTTTCCAGTTGGACAGGTAGAGAATAAATCAATGAAAAAAAAAACCTTCATACAAATCACTTACCTATGTAAGTGCATCCAGTGGCTGACTACATCTAAACAAGCTGATAATTGGAACCAGAATGCATAGTTTGGATACAGGGCACCCAGTGTGATCAGTAATCCAAGTGTAGCAGCCCTATCAGTCAACTGGTCTAACATTGCACCAAACTTGGTACCTGAACAGAAAGGACATAAGAGTGACACAAAGAATAAAATTCTGCTAGTCATGACCAGATACAAGCACACAATCGGTTTGCTGAAAGTGCATGCACCATTGTATGGCACCTGAACAAAAATTACAAAATCTGTGATTTGATTAAAATCTGAATACCACCCTCTCCATGTTGATATGGGCCCCAAAGGAACCTGTAAACTTGAAACTCCTGTTTCGTTGTGTTTGAAGTTGCAAATCTGGTGCGTGCGGTTTAAGGCTGCTTCCTCCAAGTTGAAGTTGTTTCTTCTTAGTAATTAAGTAAGTGGATAATGGTAAACTTATCTAGTATTTGGGCCTACAGGCCACAAAATTTGAGATTAAATAAACCTTAATCGTATTGTTGTAATTTCACAGAAAATGTTTATCGTGCGGACCTAAGTTCACAAAAAGTGTATTTGTTTTTTCTCTGGGCCCGAAAGTTATACCTGTTGTATATGGATCCGTAACGTAACAACATAACTTTGTTTACAAACTGATTTGTTTATTTGCCATGAAGAATGAGCTCATGAAAGGTTAAGACTTTAAAATCCAAATACACACATTCCGATGTTATGACTTGATTTAGCATACGTGATGACTGTCTCATCAAAAGCATATCAAGCAGTCCACTGAGTAAGTAGTAAATAGTGAGATTGAATGTAATCAGTCTGCATGCACCAGAATGACATTAATCATCACAAATGATACGGCCATATCCAATAGGCATCACAAACATTACTGTTACATCATACTATTTTATGCCGAATTAACTTCAAATCAATGCTACAACATAACACAGGAGAAACTTGTATTTACGTGGATGCGGTTCTAAACTAGGGCCCTGCCGAATGTCGCGATCAGTAACAGTGACAAATGCAAATCACAATGTCATATGAAGTAAAGAAGTAAAAGTAGTAAGTACAATATGAACCCCCACCCGTCCCCTCCACGACAACCCTGCCGTCCCCCCTCCCTGATACTCAACCCTTAATCCACGACACACCCCCACCCCACATTTACCCTCCCTCATGGACACCCCCCCCTCCCCAAGACAGGACACCCCCAATCCTCCCCCTTCCCAAGACACCCCACCCCCTCCCTCTCCCCAAGAAGACACCCCACCCTAACACCCCACCACCGGAACACCCCCCCAAGACACCCCACCACCGAACACCCCACCCCGGGCGGCCCCGCCCAGCACCCCAAACAAGACACCACGTCCGTACTCGACACACTCCACCCCTCCTGACACACCCACGGCCCAGCATAAACACGAACACCCTAGTTACCTCACCAGACTCCTCCTAAACAGGCGTATTCCGACGGACAAAAACCAAAAATCCGCCCCCGGGCACCATAGCACATATACCATTTCAAAGAGATTCCCTAGTTCCACCCTCACTTACCATCATCCTTCCCGAACCGATGTTTTTTTTCCCTCTTTAACCAGACCTACCTCTCATCCTTCTCTTTTACAACTCTCCCTCACCTTGCTTCCTTAACCCCTTCTACCGGGTCGATTCACTCCATCAATTCCCTACACCCCCACCCCTTTATGTCCCTTACCTTCAGCAATTAGCATATTTTAAGACCAATGCATAACAATGTCCCCTTTTTAAAGCAAATATTAGGCACATTTTTTTGAAGAGCACCCCCCCCAATTTTTCAAAAAAAAATTGAGATTTTAACACCGGTTGCATTGGCAACTGGCTAGGAAACTATACCTGTGAATGGTAAAGCTCGAAAATGTCTGTGTGTCATAAACTAAGGAATTTTGTAATTAGAATAATTAGTATCGGGGGATCCCGATAATAATTCAAACAACGGCCTTCCAATGTGAAATAGCCGGGACATAGCGCCATGTACGGAGTACGTATCTATTAGTTGCTTTATTGGTTCAGGCAAGAAGTTAGAGGTTATCTCTCGAGGTGGTGGGCACTCTTTCATCATGGACGGACATAAACGTGTGTTATATGGCCCTCCATTTTTCGGATTAAACTTTTAAAAAATTATTTCTCAAGTTTATTGAGAAAAAGATTTCTCACAGGAAAAGTAATTGTTTCTAATAAAGAGAGAAAGGGGAATACCCCTAGTTTGTTTTGCTAACCTGGCACATGTTTGTAGATGGCACAATCAGGGAAGTGGGAATCCCCAAGATGTAAACTTAGAAACTTGTTTATGCTTTTGAGATCAAAATATTGCAGAACCTAGGAATTCCCCCACAAAGTATATATATGAAAATGATGTAATTTAGATTGTGAAATCTGACTTGATGGTGCAAGGTCAGTTTATGCATAAAGACTGGATGTAATGTCTTTTTAGCCTGGGATCTTGTGAAGTCAGTATATAGAGGAGATTTGAGCTAAGTAGATCTAGTGCCCCAGCAGTGAATAGAAGTGAAGCTATACCAAACCTCTGGAGCTATACAGTAAATTATAGCTAGTTTTATATACACAATAAGGGTAGATTTGAGTTCTAAATCTAGTGCCAGGATTTAATATTTTGGATTGCCGCGGAGCTTGAAGCTAAATTAGTCGGCTGTCGTCTTTAAGCCAAAGAGCTTCAGTTTTGGAATCAAAAAGGGGATTCCGTTTGTGGTCCTATATGAGGACATAGCGACAGACTGATGGTGGTAATTACCCTGGATTTTATTATTTGTGGACCATTTGTCGTCGAGGAAAAGGCCCCGTCGTCTGGAACTGTGACAAGATTACTTCAGGACTGAGCAGATGCCCTTGGGAAAAATACCTGAGGAGTTTGTATGAACTTTTGCGCTGTCATTTGGGGAGTATTCGCTGTGAGGACATCATCTCGTTGAACTGCAAAGCTTCTCTGGACAATAGTGGACATTCTGAGGACAATAAGTATACATGTATCTTAAATATCTGAGTGTAATTTTATGTAAACGTTGTTTGGACATACCAAATTCTTGAACCAAATTCAAGTAAAGATCATACAAATGTTTATTAATATAATTTCAAAAGATCATTTGTGCACAAAGTCTCATTTATTTGTGTTTGAAAGGTTTTGACCTTAGAGGTCTAACGAGACGTCCTAAACAGATTGGGGCTCGTTTTCCTGGATTGAATTGAGATAAATTTGAGCCTATTGTTCAGAATTTACAAATTAAACGTGTGAAAAAAAAAAAAAATTGTAAACATTGTGCAATTTTAGCATACAAAGTTTGTGGATTACATGTAACGACCATTGTAGTTTGGTTATTTCAAGTTATATATTGTGTTGTAGGATTACAATCACAATGGAGTTTGATCCAAGAAGAAGTGTTCATAGGGCAAATTAATTGGGGAGAAGTTTGATGAGCTGAGGAAAGCTCTGAGTTAATGAAACTAGCCAAGCATTTAGGACTTGAGGCAAACATGCTATGAGAAAGCAAGTCAGTCAAAAATAATTGATTGAAAAGTTTGTCCAGGAAGATGTTTGGGATACTTAATATTTGGAAAAAGATAGAAGAGGTTCTGGAACGGGCACTGGTGATGACTGTAAGTTGAAAGAGCTTGAAATCCACACGGGAATCGAGTGAAAGTTGAAAAAGTGCAATTGAACCAAAAGCAAAAAGAAATAGAAATGCAAATCCAAAGGACCAAAAAAGAAAAGTAAATGCAAATAGAAGGAAAAACAGAAAGAAAAGGAAATTGATATTAGAAAAAAGAAAAGTTGCAAATGCAGATGCAAAAAGAAATTGCAACAAAAAGAAATGGAATTGCCAAAAATATTTTTTGAAATGAAACAAAAGAAAATGGAAATGGAGATTGAAAAAACAGAAAAGAGCTAAGAAGCTCAATAGAGTAGAAAAATTGAAAACAACAGCTAGCTCATCAGACTCTTCCAAGAAATCTGGGTTGTGATGCGCGAAAAGATTCGCCTGGTTCCAAAATTTCAGGACCAAGAAGTAGACAAATACTTCTTAACTTTGAGAAAAATGCCAATAGCTTGAAAGGCCCAAGGAGTCGGACCTGTTACTACAGGCAGCTGTCATTGGTTAAAGCCCGTAGAAAATAATTCGGCAATTGTCATTAGACGATGTATGATTATGACGAGGTTAAGCAGCAGGCCAAAGACATATGAATGGGGGCCAGAGGCATATAGACAAAAATTTCAGGGATCTTGTCAGAAAAAGGATATGACCAGACCATGTGAATTTTGCCCGTGGTAAAGGAAAAATGTTGATCGCTGGCTTCTCTCAAAAGAATAGTCGGGGCAAAATTTTGGTCAACTTAGGGGAGTTGATGTTAGTGAAGAGTTCAAACAGTTGTTACATCAGATATCAAAACAATCCTGGATGAAAACAAAATGACCAGTTGCGTGAAGCAGCCGTTTAAAGGCTGAAGATTATTTCCATGACACACAAATTAAGTCATACTAGTAGGCCAAGCCAAGAATTTACTAGGTTACAACAAATACAACAATAAGTCGGGGTTATAAAAAGCGTACATGGTAGCACTCCTGGGGGGAAATCCCAGTCGTGTCCCATGAAAAAGGGGAGTAAAGAAAGTAATGGTGCTATCAGAAACATGGGATGGGACCCAAACACAGTTACGTGCAATCAATGGAAGACGCACAGGACATTACAAGGTCCACGGTGTTGGGAGATACATGGGTATCCACCCAAAAGGGAGGGGAGCAAAAAGTTGAAATAAAAACCAATATGTTGTGCAGTTACTTGAGGTAAACAAGTTCATCTCTGTCAGAAGCAAGAAATCCCACAAAAGGGAATGACCCGCGAAAAAGTAAGGGAGGACTTTAAGCCTTTTGTTTTGGAGGGATTTGTGTCACTTTCAGTTTAAGGTGATAGTTTTTTAGATTCAAACATTAGGATATGCGCGACACGTGCTGCGCCGCAGTCCATGATATTGGAAGATACACTTCCATTTGATATTGAGAGTTCAAGGAACAGTGCATTGATTCAGGGGATAGGTATGGATTGTATAGTGTCCCTCGTCACAAATGAAATTTGAAATCAGACTTGGTTTGTGGAACGGTCACAATTGGTGTTAGGACAAGAACTTCCCAGTTTAAAAGGGTGTAGCCATGTTGTAGGGAAGATGGCAGGGGGAAAAGTACTCCCAGATCCATGTGCCCAGGGGCCTTACAGGGTATGAGTTTGATGAGGAAATAGGACATTTCCCAGAATGTGCAGTAGTAACTAGGTCCATGACCAGAAAAGACTCACAGGAAAAACAGTGAGCAGGTGATGAGTCAAATACTCATACACATAGAAGAGAAGAGCGTCGAGGATGACTTGGTCCCCAAATGTAGAGGATACTTTTTCTCAAAATTAGACGGAATTTCTGGAGGGTCATCTTCCCTATTCAGGGGAGACTAAATCCCTGTTAGTGAAAATCCTCTGAGCACAAACAAAGTGAAAGCTGGTAGTAAAAAAAGGAAAATCCAGCCGCTCGAGATGATAGAGTTGAGGGACTGTAAAGGAGGAGACCCTTTAAGCCATGACAAGCTGGTAAATGAGCAGGCCCACAACGACCCAGCACTTAGGAATTTAGGTGAGAGGGCATTGTCGCAACCGGAAGCCGAGCAAATTCCTGTATGGTTCTACAAGCAAAATGGTGTCCTCATGAGGAAAAAGGGCGTTTGGCCCCCACCTGATGCATTGTGTAGTGAGGAACTGGACGGTTCTGCATCAAATTGTAGTGCCAAAGGTAAACATATAGGATAGTGATAGGCATAGCCATGATAAGTCCCATGGCAGGACACTTAGGTGTGAGAAAAAACATCACAGAATTAGGAGTCCCATTTGGTGGCCTTAAAACTCAGAAAAGATGTAGTATAGTATTGTAAGGAATTGTCACACATGTCAAAATGGTGGGCAAGCCCAATCAGAAATTCCTACTGCTCCCTTGCAACCAAACCAGCATTTTTGATGAGCCATTAGTAGGGCGTTAATGATTGCGTTAGGGCCACTTCCAAAGACCCAGTCAGGACATCAGTATTTACTGACCATCATGTGTGCCTTCCACAGATTCCCTGAGCTTATACCTGGACATATTAGGGCACAGAATATAGTGAATGAATGAAAGCTAGCTAACAAAGTTTTTCACCCTTAGTAGGCCTTCAAAATCAATTCAGTGTGATCAAGGATCAAATTTCATGTCAGGTTTGTTCCAAACAAGTGATGGACCAGTGGGAATTTCCAGTACAGTTTCAGGCATACCACCCAGAATCCAGGGGGCCCTAGAAAGGTACCACCACACATTGAAAACAATGATCAAAACCTATGTCTTGAATTTGACGAGGGATTGGGATGAGGGAGTTGAATCTCCTGTTATTTGCTACAGGTGACAGAGGCTGTACAAGAGTCATTAGGACTTTAGTACATTTGAGTTGGTGTTGGGCACAAAGTTAGGGGACCATTGAAACTACTGAAAGAAAAGTGGTGTGCTTGTGAAAATCTCCTAATCCTGAATTTGTTAGACTATGTGTCTCAATTCAGGCACAGGCTCCAAAAGAGCCACAGAAATTGCCAAACCAAATCTCAAACAGAGTCAGGCAAAAATGAAACATGTGTATTGACACAAGATCAAGGAACCAGAGTTCAAGGCCAGGTGATAAAGTTTTGGCAATTTTCCAATACAAGGGCATCCTTTGCAAATCCAAGTTATTATGGGACCATATGAGATTGAGAACAAAAGGGGGAGACTTGAATATGTGATCCCAACCACAGGTAGACGTAAAAGTCGACAAATTATGTCACATAAATATGCTCAAAGAGTATAATGAAAGAGATGATGGCATAAAGCCTGCATGTGTAATGTCATCTAGAGTTAGTGATGAATGTACAAAATGATGACCATCACAGAGTTCAGAACCTGAAAAACAGCACTGTAAACACAGAAAATGATATGGGTCAAATTGCAAAATTTCTGACATCTTGCCAATGTAGACAAGAAATTAGGCCATCTCCACAAAGTCAACAAGGTGAATTGATAGAGTTAATTCATGAGTGGGAAAACATATTCCCTGAGTACCCAATAACTAAATATATGAATTGTAGTTAGATTAAATGTTTGTGGATGATAAATTAGAAACTCCACCTTACAAGAATTTAACCGGTTGGAGTTGAAATCTACAAGGAAACAATCTGGACATAAGACGTATCAAAGGTAAAGAAAAATGTTTTCTTGGCAGATGCCTTGTCCAGAGCTGCCCTAAATTTCGTTCAGAAATTGATATTACAAATTATGTAATATAGACTGAAGGCAGCAATGCAGAAAATGATAAAAGTGTAAAATTACACTGTTGTAAAACTGTATGTAAATAACCACAAAAATGGTAAAGGTATAAGCCCAGATTTTGGAAAATTTCATTCATTCAAATTTTCTTTTTTAAGGGGGACGATGTTATATGGCCTCCATTTTCTGATTAACTTATTAAAAAATTATTTTCTCACTTTTAGTTGAGAAAAGATTTCTCACAGGAAAAGATGTGTTTACTATAAAAGAGAGAAAGGGGAATACCCCTAGTTGTTTTTGCTTAACCTGCACCTGTTTAGATGGCACATAAGGGAAGTGGGGAATTCCCCAAGAATGTAAACTTAGAAACTGGTTTATGCTTTGAGATCAGAAATTGCCGAAACCTAGGGAAATCCCCCAACCACGTTAAATCTGAAATGATGTTTTGTAATTAGATTGTGATTGATTGTGGTGCAGGTCATGTTTATCATAAGAAGATTCTAATGTCTATTTTTAGACTGGGATTTTGTGAAGTCAGGATATAGAGGAGATTTGAGCTAAGTCTCGCCGCCAGAGCAGTGGAAAATCAGAGGAGATGAAATAGAGCTCTGGAGCTATAAAGTTATAATTATAGCTAGTTTTTACTACAATAATGGTAGATTTGAGGTTCTACATCTAGTGCCAGGATTTAATATTATTGTGATGCCGCCGGACTTGATAGCTAAATTAGTCTGCGTCGTATTTTAAGCCAAAAGGCTTCAGTTTTGGAATCAAAAAGGGGATTCAGTTTGTAGGTCTATATGAGGGGACATTACCGACAGGCTGATGGTGGTATATTACCTGGATTTTTTTTTATGATGGGAACCATTTTGTCGCGAGGGAAAAGCCCCGTCGTCTTGAATGACTGGACAAGATACCTTCAGGACGAGCAGATTCCTGGAAAATAATACTGAGGAGTTTTGTATGAACTTGTGCGCGGTCATTTTGGAGTCTTCGCTGTGAGTGACATATCATCGTGAACTGCAACGCTCTTGTGGACATTAGTGGACCATTCTTGAGCCAATAAAGTATACATGGAATCTTAATATTGAGTGTAATTTTATGTAAAGGTGTTGTGTTTTTGGACATACCAACTTCTTGACCAATCAATAAAGATCATTAAAAATGTTTATTATATATAATTTAGTACATTTGGCACAATGGTCATTTATTTGGGTTTGAAAGGTATTTCTGACCTTAGATGTCTACGGGAGACGTCAATAAAGCAGTAGCATTTCCAGCTCTGCCGGTTAAGGCCATCTGGAATCCAATTTCATTACAAAATCGCGTATTTTATGATAAATTACTATTTCTTAGCATTCTCGTTCGCAGTTAGTTTTCTAGACCAATTACCAACGTAACTGTGCCAAAATAGCAACTTTGAAAATTGGGAGCACTCTTAAAAAAAATGTGCAAATTATGCTTAATGGCCCACTACACGTTGGACTTATCAATTATGATTCACACAAAGATGTATGGGTATAGTAGTCTTCCATGTAGCACGGACTTGGGCGTCTCCATATTCCGAAGGTTCATTGTTCCGAAGGTTAGTTTTATTCAAAAGGTTCGTTTTGACGAAAACACATTTTTAGGGCCATTTGCTTTTCGAATCTTTAAAAAGGTTTGCATTCCAAAAATAGGGTTCGCTATTCGGAATCCTAAAAGAGTTCGCAATTCCGAATCTTAAAAAAGGGTCACTATTCCAAATCTTAAAATGGTTCGCAATTCAAGAATACTCAAAAAAGGTTTGTTATACCAAATATTGAAAAAGGTTCGGTATTCCAAAACAAAACGTGTTTGTATTCTGAATTTCAAAGAGTCATTTCCGAATTTTTTTTTCACAGTGGCGCAATGAACATGATGAATTATATGGATACTTTGAAGCAGATGTGACATCATTATAGAAAAGCCAAATTAGACGAACAGGGGCGGCTCTGTTGTAAACAGAAAAAATATTCTTGTTTTGCATCGTTCTCGTTTCATCGTAAACCAATTTTAACCAATTGGAAATTATCAGATCGTTGTGCCTTAGACCAAACATTTAGACATTTTGGACACAATCTTGGTTGGGGTACTGTCAGTTTTAAATCTCAATTAATGGACATGATTCTTTGTGCCTTTAAAACATAGTTTTAAACACTTTTATTTGTATTTCCAACTTGCGGTTGCAAAATTTTATAACAAAAATGGCAATGGTGGCCATGAATGATGTATCTATCACTCTACCAAAATATGTACCACATAAAAATGCGCCGAATTCGATTGGTATCATCACCCCAAAAAAAGAGAGAAACTTAGAGGTTTTCCAAAAATGTGGAAAAATAAAAAAGAAATACTACATTGTAATAAATAAACAGTGGACGTCCTCTTGCCATCATCGGCTTCAAAGCATCATATACATGTAATTCATCATAATTTGCGCGATGTGAAAAACCAAATTCAGAATTAGGGACCTCTTGAAGGTTGAATAAACAAACACGGTATTGGTTTCAGAATATCCGAAAACCTTTAATTATTTGGAATAACAAACCTTTTTGAGATTCGGAATGCGAAAACCCTTTAGGGATTTGGAAGAGTGAAACCCTTTTAAGTTGGAATAGTGAACCCTTTTAAAATTGGAATTAGCGAACCCTTGAAAATTCGGAATAGCGAACCCTTAATAGATTCAGATTATTGAACCTTCGGAATAACAAACCTTCAGAATATCGAGATTGACCCCAGGAATTGTGCAATACCAGTAATGTTTCAGCGATACAGCAATCTATGCATATTTAATTAGATCAATGGCATAAATGCACATAAATGGCCCACAAGCACTCTGACCCAATTGCAATTCCCCCCCCTCACAAAAGATGTATGGTAGAGCACATGCGGTAGTTTTTGGACCACCACCCATGCTCCAGGAGCAGTCTCCTCACTAACCTCAAGGGCAGCTATTGAGTTCTCCTATCTTTTTTGGACTTGGAAGTTTTCCCTCTAACCTGAAAAATATGAAAATTTTATATATTTTTAAAAGAATTATATAGAAGCCCGGATGAAAATGGTGAGCCAGAAACTAAAAGACAAAAAAATACACGTCTCGAACCCGGACCTCTCGCTCTTCAGGCGTGAGAACTACAACTGGGCCACAGAGTGACTGTGTTTATGTGGATACCAGGGTGAAGAGCGCTAATGTATTTGTCTTTATTTCAGAGTTTCAAGCGGCGTTAATTATATATTTTTATATTTTAGAATGGGGGCCTTATATGCAGGATTCTAGCGGAATCTATGACGAAGTGAAACTCAATTAATCACGCAGGATCAAGTAAATGATACAACTCGAGAATGTAACTTGGTAAATATTATATAGACGCTAGGAGAAACTGGCGACACATAACTAAATAAAGACGTAAATAAAGACGAAACTACACGGTCTCGAACCCCCCGGACCTCTCACTCTTCAGGCGTGAGAAATACCACTGGGCCACATGAGATACTGTTTTATGTGGATACCAGTGAATGAGCGCCAATGTATTTCAGTCTTTTTTCAGAGTTTCAAGGGGCTGTAAAATTTTTTATGTTTTTTTATATTTTCGAATGGGAGGGTCTTATAATTCACTGATTCTAGCAGAATCAATGACAAAGCAAAACTCAATTCAATGCACGGAGGAAAAATTCAACAAGTAAATTCAAAATAAACAACGGAGAAAGTCTTGGAATTCTAGACACAACCGCTTTCCGATGTCACATTTACTAGACCATTTTGCCCATGCCGCTGACTAAAGTCCGCTGCTTTTATGTACGGATTCCCACACAAATTCCATTTGGGGTGTTCCGATATAGATGTTTTGCAATGATTCCAAAGTCGTGCTGAAATTTAATTTCTTTTCAACTTTTTAATTAGTTATCATGTACACATTCCCCCGAAAGGTTGCGAATATTGTTTTTAACTCAGCCAATAAACCATTGACAAGATCGATATCGGCCTAATCTTTTTCTTTCTTTTTTGTCCAAAAGTAATAGTGGTTGAGTCATTTTTACTACCCATAGTTTTTTTAAACTTGATATTAAATTTAAATAACTGAAAGGCTAAAATCAAAATATTTGCACACAAAAGGCTATACAAATACATTTGTAATGCGATCAAGCAAAATTATTCTGAAGTCCGTCAAGATTCATTTTTTAGGTTTCCTGTAACCGTATGCATCGGGTTTAAAAAGCTACCTTTTGCTGAAACCCCCTTGAAATTGACCCAACTAATTCCAAGATATGAATCAGTTGAGGGGTGGCAAAAACCATAGGAAACAAAGACATTTTCTCCTTTGTTTGGCTATATCTCAATCATATTTGCACTGATCCGACTCATTTTCTGGATCACAAATCACATTGTGGTGTGCGTTTTTCAAATACTTAAAATTGTGAGCTGAGAAAAAAGTACCATATCATATTCATTGTATGTTGATCAGACATCGATCTGGAATTCTCGAGCTCACAAAAAAAAAAAAATCGGAATGTTTTGTAAATATGATTTTTTGTTTTCACTATAAAACACCCAAGCTGAATAACTTCCGTCTGTTGCTCCAATAGGAAATTAGAAATTTTCAAATATTGTTGTACAAAAAATAATTCCTCAACTTTTCATTCAGATGGGGCTACTTTTGATGGGAAAGCTTTACATCATGCATCATGCAAAAAGTAGGGCTTTCGATTTGTTAGGGGATATGCGTGATGTAAAATATGAAAACCGCGAAAAAAGGAGTCACTACTAAATTATACTGATAGTGTTAAATTAACACGTTCAAGCAATATTAGACATTTTTTGAAGAGCGCCCCCAATTATTTTTCAAAAAATTTTTAGATTTTTACACGTTGCAATTGCATTGGTTAACTTAATAATTAATATCGGATCCCCAATAATCATTCAATTCAATCGGCTTGCTGGAAACGGCCTTCCAATATGAAATAGCCGGGATCGCGCCATGTACGGATGTACGTATCTATAGTTGCTTTATGTTCAGGCAATCAAGTTTATGGGTCATTTTCTTGAGGTGGCACTATTTTCATCATGGACGGACATAAACTTATATTTCCAGCTCTGCCGTTAAGTACAATCTAGGATCCCCAATCTAATTACAAAAATCGCTCATTTTATGATAACTACGCATTTTTGAGCAGTCCTCGTTCAAGGTGTAGTTTTTCTAGACAATTACCAACATAGCTGAGCAAAAATATCAAATTTTGAAATTGGGGGGCGCTCTTCAAAAATGTGTCTAATATTGCTTTAAATGACAACGTGCCGAATAATTATACAGAATAACGCACCTAGTACAAAATTTCTTTATATAAATTATAACAAATGGAATGTACACTTGATATTAAACGATTGAAAATTAACTGATGGGAAAAGTATGTCTACTCTAAAATATAGAAAAGAGTGAAATCACTCAAAGAGCTTCAATGTGCCCACCTAATTTAGAGGTAAAAAATACCTCAGTAAGAGGAATTTTCCCTCTATGGCTTATTCAGAACGCTCTTTCAAGTGACGTTCACTCTTTTATACATAAAGGACATGAATCAACTTTTTAAACAAGTAAATTATTAATCTTTCCCCTGGAGATGCCAGCGCACATAGTGTTTGAAAAACAAAAACCCACGTGCACTTGCCGTATTCCCGAACCCGGCTACCTTCGTATTACATGCACGACGCTCTAACCGACTGGCCTATCAAGTCAGAGTCGGTAGAAGAGCGATATATATCATCTATAGGGTTAGTTCTAAAGGTGTCCTTTTCTGCTTCCCAGCGGATGAGCATCAGAAGCTGTAATTTAACATATACGATAATATTTATTTTGAGATTTACACTACTTATTCTCCAGGTAAGACAAGATTCTATATTTATTAATCTTTCCCTGAGACTGGCCATCTCAACGATAGTGTTGAAAACAAAAACCCATGTGCGCTTGCCGGATTCGAACCACGACCTTCGTTTACTGACGACGCTCTAAAACGACGAGAGTATCAGCTTGGTCGGATAATAGCGATATATATCATCTATAGGTGTTAGGTTCGAAAGGTGGCCTTCGCTTTCCCAGCGGATAGCATCAGAACTTAATCATATACATAATATTATATTTTATTTTGAGATTACACTACTTTAGTTCACAGGTTATACAAGGCTTTCTATATTTTAATCTTTCCCCTTGAGATGGCCACGCGCACGATAGTGTTGAAAAAAAAAACCCATGTGCGCTTGGCCGATTCAACCAGCGACCTTCGTATACATCAACGACGCTCTAACACGACTGAGCTATCAAGCATGTCTGGTAGAAGAGCGATAGTATACATCTCTAGGTGTTAGTCGAAAGGTGTCCTTCGCTTTCCCAGCGAAGCCTCAGAACTGTATATTTAACATATAAACTCTTATATTTATTTTGAGATTTAAAAACTACTTAGTTTTCTCCAGGTAGACAAGGATGTATATTTTATTAATCATTCCCTGAGATGGGCCAGCGCACGATCGTTGTGAAACAAAAAACCCCATTTGCGCTTGCCGATTCGAACCGGCGACCTTCGTATTATGCACGACGCTCTAACCGACTGAGCTTATCAAGCAGGGTCGGAGAATAGCGATAGATATCATCTATAGGTGTTAGGGTCGAACGTTTCCTTCGCTTCCACGATAGCATCAGAACTGTAATCTGGCCAAGCGCACTGGTTTTGGGTTTTTTTCAACACTACGTGCGCGGCCATCTCCAGGGAAGATTAATAATATTACATCCTTGTCACCGGGAGAACTCTAGTTTAAATCTAACATAAATATAATCGTAATGTTAAATATACAGTTCTGATGCTAATCCGTTGGGAAAGCGAAGGACACCATTATCGAACCTAACACCTATCGATAATATCTATCGCCTTCTACCGACCCTGCTTGATAGCTCAGTCGGTTAGAGCGTCGTGCATGTAATACGACGGTCGCGGTTCGAATCCGGCCAAGCGCACATTGGTTTTTTTTTCAACACTATCGTGCGCTGGCCATCTCCAGGGAAGATTAATAAATATATACATCCTTGTCTACCTGTAGAACTAAGTAGTTTAAATCTCCAAACAAATATAATCGATTTGTAAATATACATTCTGATGCTAATCCTCTGGAAAGCGAAGAACACCTTTCGGGAACTAACACCTATAGATGATATTCTATCGCTCCTCTCGACCGACCCGGGCTTGATAGCTCAGTCTTAGAGCGTCGTGCATGTAATACAATTTCCCTGTTGAATCCGGCCAAGCTGCACATGGGGTTTTTTTCAACACTATCGTGCGCTGGCATCTCCAGTGGAAAGATTATAAATCTATACATCCTGTCCCTACCTGGAGAACTAAGTAGTTTATCTTCTTTAAAACAGGATATATAAATATCCCACACTAACCCATACATAAGTGTCCGCGTTGCACGTAGGATTTTGCAAAGGCTGCAGTGACTGGAGTCAGTGTTACTGTTCTGAGATGTGATAATTAATTTGATCGACTAAGCCCAAATTAATTGGTCGCTGCAAAAAATATTGGGCGAAGCGCGCATTTAAACCTCAATAGCGAGACCATTAATATGGGCGTAAATCATCCCAATTTTATCATTATAATGTTTTGGATCCAATATTTTCAGGGGCCGATTTAGAGGGGGCGCACCCGGCGCGCGCCCCCTCTATTTTTCTTGCAGAGCACAGGGCCCGGGCGTGCATAGAGCGTCGGAACACCACGGAATTGGTAATAAAAATGCCTTTTGACGCAAATGGCGCCCTGTAGATCTCCAAGAATTACGGTACAGAGCGTCAGGTGCCGTGTAAATCTAGCTTTGTGACGCCCAGGCGGTCGCAATAATGTTCCTTTCCCCCACCACCCGCTCTTCAGATTTTTGAAACCGACCAGCAAATTTTGGCGCCCCCTCTATTGAGAAATCCTGGATCCGCCCCTGATTTTCACAGTGACACACTTGGACTCCTCAAACATGATACTGTTAAAAAACTTGGTATTTTAAAATTTGGCACAATGGAAACGTGTTACACTCTATAGATATAATATTACTCACCAAAGACAAAATATATTTGGTCATCAGTCCTCATTCAATTATGATTTCTAACTTTGGAATTACAGCTTTCAGTATTCCACAGACTAAAAGTCATTATTTTATTAACCCAACATCAGTATTCTTGCGAATTTGTAAATTTTGACCCAATTCGCTGTACGGCTTTTACAATGGCAATGGTCAGCATTTTAGGCCTTAGGCACACAATTAAGTCTTAAAGACACATTTCCTCCCTCCATTTAAGGAAACTTCACATGGTTTTTTTTTAAAATAAATGTATGACATGAAAGGTTAAATGCAAAAGTCTACATTTTTTAAAGGCTCATAACTCGAAAACACTAAGCTCCCTATGTACTTATAAATAACACCACGAGATAGAGCTCTTTAGAATGACGCTTTAAAAATGCAATGTTCCACCGTTTGACAGTCCCATTTAAGACTGTCATTCGGACTAATTCCATAGAAAGTTGTTTGGCAGTTAATAGTTTAATTAAAGAACTAACTAAATCCCAACAGAACCATTTAGCCACAACAGTTAAATGGTTTAAAAAATCAAGATATTAATGTGGCTGAACCATCCGAAAGTAGGGAGAAAAACGATGTCGGGAACCGGTTTAAAAGACTTTACCAATTAAACATATTTCTAATCTCATATTATCAACATATTATGTTCTTTATTCACTTTGAAAAGATTTATTGCCCTCTTTGTTAACTTTATTTTTCGGTAATTCCTTTTTCTTACTTTTTACACATGTTTATTGTTATTTTAGGAACGCGACATTTTCAGTAATTTTTTCCCGGAAAAAGTCGTCCGTATATCGCATCATTTTCCGTAAGGAATTACTAAAATTCCGTAGCTACTAGTTGGCACCAGGATAGAACCCTATTGAGCGCCTTGAAACCAGAGAAATTTAAGACCGTCACATTGTTTATTACATCCTGAAAAAATGTCTGATAGTGCTAGAAATGACCGGGGCTTGTTAAGACCTAATATGTTGTGATCCACTTTGAAAATTCAATTTTGCACGAGCAAATGTATCTGGAGAACCAATATGTAAGAGGTCCACTCCTCGCGCCATGAGGGGAACATCCGTACGCCTTACTATTTACAAACCTGATATATCGCGATTCCTTCCATCAAATGTGTTTTTTAAAGGATCATTTCAAGACGATTTACTAAACTTTATAGATATGAATTTTCTGCGAAACTTCCATATGTAGACTTCCTTTGAAATTTAAAGAAATGCACATTAAGCAGTGATGTGTGCGAATGATACAAAATGATACTTTTACACAAGGCTAAATGAAGTGAAGTACACAAAAATATCATTGAAATCATGTGTGAATATCTCCTTTATCAGGGCGGGTACAATGAGGACTATAGCCTCTTCAGTGTATGGTTAACAGGAACATTTATATTAAGTTCCCTCGTTTAGGGTATGGAAACTGATATCAAAATATTATTTAACCATGGTTACCATATGGTGAAGCGGTAGACCTCCATGAACTTAATTTGATATGCCTTTTTCTAGGGTGTTGTATATCATTCACACGCAACTTGACGTCTTCCAAAATATAAGCAATATTGAAAATATTAGTATTGAAGGTTCAGCAAAAACTGAGTTGAACTTTCGTCTGAGACATTATTAGCCCTGGAGCTAGCACACATTGTAACACATCTCAAGTAAACAAGGTTTGATGATTAAATATGTTGACAGATGACAAAACCCTGAAAGGATTCTTAAGTGCTGCAAGTGGGTGCCTTAAGGAAGGGGGCCAAAACAAAGTTTGTACAGGGGTCCAAATTTGTAAAGCAGCCAATTATGTTGAAAAGCACACCAGGTATGTGTCTTAAACAATAAGATTCAGAAAAAGGTATAGTGGGGTTGTAATATGTACAGCCTAAAGTTTCAGGAGTTATAGGACTAAAAACAGCAAAACATCAATAATAAGGGTCCAATTCGTGGTACGGGCGTCAAATTTTAAAATTGCTATTGTTGATTGGGATTAAAAAATGGTTGCAAATTATGGTGGAGTTCATAGGATTAAATTTAAGGAATAGTTTTGACTGTTCTTAAATGCTTAGTTTACGATGTCGGGGCACAGAAGGTCAAGGTCCATTGCATTAATGGGGCTTGATCGTTACCCCCCCTACTTCTTAAGCAAGCATTGAGACACTCCACAACTATTCCGTAATTTTATCCTATGAGCTCCACCAATAATTTGCATCCATTTTTATCCAAAATCGAGAGCAGCAATTTAAAAATTTGACCCCCTGTACAACTAAAAATGGAACCTTTTATTGATTTTTGATGTTTTAGCCTATAACTCTGAAACTTAGGGTTTTGTACATATTACAAACTATACTTTTCTGAATCCTTAGGGTTAGACACATAACATGGGTCTTTTGAAACAGTATTGGAGAATTACAAATTTGACCCCTGTAAAAACTTTGTTTGTCCCCCCCTTCTAAGGCACCACTTGCGCACTTAGAATCACGTTTCAGGGGGTTTCTGTCAGTCGTAACAACATTATTAATCATTCAAACCTTTGTACTTGAGATGTGTTACAAATGTTTTGTGCTAGCGCCTGGTTATTAAGGGTGGGGTGTTAAGTCAGGAACTTCGTCAAAATGTCCACTGTTTAGTTGTTTTTTTTCAAGTGTAATGATAAACATGTTGCTTTCAATACTTTAACCTTTTTATTATATTATATATTGACCTGGTGCAGCTTGATGAAACAGTGTGAAGAATAAGGGATGAAACGCTTGTGTTTTATGCAGCAACACCGAGTGGTTTTTAAATCCTACAAGAAATGCCGGATATGGACAGAGGAAGAGGCCTCTATAATCACCATAGTTATCTTTAACCATCAATTTTGAGTTGGTGTTTTACAAACTACTGTATCATCGAAAAGCAAGGTGTTTTTATCAAAAAAAAATACATCGGTCCTCGGACCGCGCGTGGGCGCTGCCGTCGCGATTAGTAATGATAGGCCTAACATGACCTTGACCTTGATAGGTGGACCTTTGACCCATCAACAAATGAGGGGATCCCATGTTGCACTATGATTCAAGTTTGGTTTCCAATTGAAACTTTAACTTTTCAAAATGAGGTCAATTTGACATTTTCAGCAGATTTTACAACTTGACCTCACATGACCTTTGGACCTTGGCATGGGACCTTTGACCTCATTCAACAAGGTGGGGGATGCCATGTTTGCACCTGTGACCCAATTCTGGTTTAAAGCAATCAAAGTATGAGGATATACAGGCAAATGTTAACCCTTTTTCACAACAGACATCAAACAACAACGACCACAACAACAACAGACTCAACAACAACAGACAAACTACAGTGACAAAGTGATCCCTATGTGTCTTCTCGCCATCTAGGGAAGGGACACAAAAATTTTAGAAAAGTCTGAGAAGAAAACTCAAGGGCATGCTCTCTGGAAAAAGCAAAGCTTGAGCATGTCTCCAATCAAATGACCATGTATTACTGTACTTAAATATGAAGAAGAAACAGGAAGATTGTAACGCGGCCCTTTGTTATGGATGGAGCTTGTAAGTGAGTGATGCCTAAATAGGGACCTTTGTCCTTATAAGCTACAAAAGGCTAAATTGAGGCAGCGTTTTCTAACAATACCCAAATACCTCATAGCTTATGCTGCTAAGATTTGGATTATGTTTCACACGAAAAAGAGACACTGGATACAACACAATGATGGCCAATTGACCTTGCTATTTATTCATGAGCAGGATTAAATCACAATGAGCTAATAAAAATCACCAATTCTCATTTGGTGCAATTCAATTTAGCTTGCATTCACCATATGTATGAGCAAATACACCCCCTGTATTCAAGTATGATTTATGATACACCAGGAAATGCACGAGTCAGCGTTGTTAACAGGTGCCACATCCAGGCTAATGAACTGAGCCTTTGGTAGATGCATGCCTTACCCGTCATTAACGATGTTCTTAGTATGTATGTAATAGGTTTTGTTGTTGTTTGTTGGCAATTCCCATTTAGTTTTTCATGCCCCAGAAAACAAAAAAATCCAAAACTGAGGTCTTCCGCCCCCCCCCAAGAACCGAATGCCACTCATATATATGTTGCTAAATAATATAGTGCACATCCTTGCAAAGCGGCATTGTGGTTCTTGAGGGGGAAAGGGCTCATATTTGGAAATTAAATTCGAAATTTCAATTACCCATTGAAGCCTGTATTAAAATTTTACATAAAACCTACTTTTGGGGAATTTATGTAAAGTGGGATTTTTTTTTTAAACTAGCAAAAGGTAAACTTTGAGCATGTCGCTTTATAATGCAGAACATTTCAAGTTCATCCGTTCTCATGATAACTACAGAGGGCATTTTCCATTCCTTATTCCTTGTCCTTTCAACACCAGAAACTTCACCGACAAGCTTGACACCAATTTTGCAGTGTTCCGTCAGTCACAACTTATAAAATTGCAATAAACTCATTTGGGAATTATACAAGAATCCGCCCCCCAAAAATTTACTTTTTGTCCCGTCAGTCACGCTCATTTCAACTTCTACCAAAAGCTGCATGTTTGTCGAGTTGTTATACCATATTTCAGTATAGAAATATGGCGAAACGCTTTGGGTGGACATATCACTATAAGGTGGATCACTCGATTTAAGTCTATAAATTTTTCATCTTGATAGAATGGCTGTCATCCCAAAACCCCATCTGCAAAGTTTCTCGCTGATATTTCAACCCCTTTCAAAATGAGAGCTAAAAATGTGATTTTGTAATCCCATCCCCATAGAGTACTGTGTAAGATTAATATTGTGTATATACTGTGGGTATACCACATTTATTAAACACACATTGTCTATGGGCCAATTTTGTACACATTTTTGCTTCTACTATCCAAACGGCTGGGCCGATTTAACTCAAAATTTGTAATCAGATGTTTTCTAGTGATATGCTTCCATGTGAAAGGTAAACATCATGACAATTTGGATCATGATCTAGACTGTCCCACAGTCTCAGCTGTGTCTTTGGATTCAGGGCACAGTAGGTTCAATTAACATAAAATCAAACTTATTTATTTATTTGGAATTGCACTCACCAACACGATGCATCCAATGTATATACAAAACAAATTTAAAAAAAATAAAATCCTAAAAAAAAAAAAATCCATCTGGACCCTCCCTGCACCTTGGGCATCGGTCCTTTTAATACTGCGCTGCCACCTTTTTGATCCCAATGGCTGCCCATACGCCCTCATACGAACCAACTTGTCCACTGATTACAAAATTCAAAATACCGAGGACCACTCGGTTGATTCAGAGGGATATTAGTGTCCATTACCAGGCGTTTATACCACAGACCCTGGGAGGGTCTAATCATGATCGGGTCACCCACATTTTACAGAGTAAATGTAAAATTTTGCTTAGAGATAGTAGGAGTAGTTATGCCAAGTTAAAGGAGAACCTGTGTCAAGAAGAACTTATACAATACACGCTATAAAAACACTTATGTGGAACATATATGGAGTGGTTTTACGGGGAAAACTGAATTATACTAACCATAAAATGAATTAAACATTTTGTCTGACCATTGCTATTTGAAATTCGCGCTGGTGTATATGGGATATGTATTTGTGTTATTCGATACGGGCGACACAGTAGCGTCATACACCATCACACTTGATGCTTTCATTATGTGTATTTCATATGGCATGTATGACGCAAACGTGCCGGCAGTATCGCATAACATGTTGTACACTAGCGCGACTTTTAAATAGCACATGGTCAGACTAGGTGGTTTTAATTCATTGTTAGGGTTAAATATAATTCAGTTTTCTTTGAAACCACTCTATGTGTGGTCAATAATTATTTTGTAGTGTATATTGTTTAATATTATTCATTGTATGGGTTCTCCTTTAATGATACTAGGCTATATTTAAGTAGGCCTATGCATTTTTGTTTCTGCTATCCAAACAAAAGCAACACGGAACGCACCATATCTGGTTGGGCAAGGTTTGACGAAGTCAGTCACACTTACATCTAAACTCGGTAAATAATCACCTGTATAGTACTAGTAATGGACGATGGAGTACTCCCCTAGCTATATACCTGGCATGGATTCTGATCAAATTTGGGTATAAGCAGGCGAAAAATAGAACCCTTGTATACACATACAAAATCTGTTTTAAAGATTCATCCGAGGCTAGTTGCAGAAAATTACGCCCCCCTCAAAAAAAATATATGTAAGGTTTTGCGCCGTTATTTCAATTCGTTTTGACGAGTGAGCTAAAGACGTGTTTTTCTGAGCCCAATAGAGCCATACTCTGTAAAATTAAAATTGGTCGACCAAAATGGGGGACATTTTTGCAATATCAAACCCGAAAACCTTTTAGCCCTAGATTTCACAGAGTAAATAGAACTAGTAGTTTTCTTCAGACACTAAAATTTTGACCACATCCCTAAATTTTTTGGTTCGTTCAGATAAGACTATTTTAGATTGGGACATGGACATTTAATAAACCGAAAACACCCACAAAATAGAACGTTTGGTTTTCTTTTCTACTCAAGTCATGGTTGTCCAATAAAATAAAGATTATGTAGCTATTTTAAAAAGAATAAGTCTTCGAAACGTTTTCAAAAGTGCCTTTAACCAATCAAGTAAAATATGATTTTGAAAACAAAGACTATTATGTAACCCGCTGTCAAATTACCCCATTCCAAGTTTGCGTTAGATCGTTCAAGTAGGTTCACCTTGAAAAGTGGAATAAAATGTCTTTCAACTACAAAAATCTCCTGGTACTAATCCTGTCTTTTGTTTAAAAAAATACTAAAATATTTGTCGTTATTGTTTTATCCACTGTATTTTATCGTCTGTGCAGTATTTTCCTCTACTCATATTAAGAATAGTAACTTAGCGACTTGGCCAAACTTAAATGTTTTATTTTCAGTGTGTCTGACAAATCCGCGTGAATTGCAAATTGCAGCGGAGGGATTAAATACCAAATGAATGGAAATGGTATGAATGGATGTTGAAGACCATATATGATATAATATGTTATAATATGGACCATTTGATAGATA
>JAMKCH010086027.1:0-25812 GCA_023653785.1 Ophioderma brevispina
TCTTTTTCAAGGGCAATGGCAATAGACTGCGCCTCAAAAGCTCCTATAATAATTGGTAAAGTTCTGCTTCCTTCAATTTCTGTTAAGACAAGTGCATATGCGCCACTTTGTGTTTGGCTATAGGAAATACCTTTAATATCTAGTTGGATCAAACTCATAATTATAATTAGCTCAAATACAAAAACCTATATGTGTAAGACAATTTACTTGCACATATAGGCTGTCTTTCTAGGCACAATTTAATAAAAATTACGAATTTTGAGCCTTAAATTCTTTTAACTTTTCAATTAGTTGAGGAACAACTTCAAAAGCATCTCCCACAATACCATAATCTGCTACTTTGAAGAAAGGAGCTTCCGGGTCGGTATTGATGACTACTTTTATTTTAGAGGCGTTGATTCCTGCTACATGCTGAATGGCACCTGAAATACCAACAGCAATGTACAAATTGGAAGCGACAGGTTTTCCTGTTTGTCCAACGTGTTCGTTGTGTGGTCTCCATCCTAAATCAGATACAGGTTTTGAACAAGCTGTAGCTCCATTTAAAACGTCCGCTAAATCTTCTATCAAGCCCCAATTTTCAGGGCCTTTCAATCCTCTTCCTCCAGAAACAACGATTTCCGCATCCGCAATGCTTATTTTTCCTGAAGCTTTTTGTATAGAGACAGTGCTTATGCCTGAATTTGTTATTTCGGGAGAAAAATCTTCTTCCACGCCATTTCCTGCATGTTCAAATACTCCAAAAGAATTTTTAGCCAATCCAATGACTTTAATAGAGGTGTTGATTTCAGTATTGTTAAAGGCTTTGTTGGAAAAAGCTTTTCTCTTTACAACAAAAGGTGTAGTTGAAGAAGGCAAAGCAACCACATTGGAAGCATACCCCGCATTTAATTTCCCAGCAACTATAGGTGCAAGATATAAGCCGTTTGCACTTGCGTCAATAAGTACAACTTGTGCGTTTTCTTTTTCTGAAATTTGTGAAGCAATTGAAGCAACAGCCTTGGCATCAAAGGAAGACAAAGCGTCGTTCGTTATTTTTATGATTTTATCCGCTCCATAAGAAGCAAGTTCTGAAGGAGTTCCAGCATTTATTGTAAAGGCAGTCAATTGAGTCCCCAATTGATCAGCTAATTTTTTTCCGTACGAAACTGCTTCTAGGGCGATTTTTTTAAATTTTCCTTCCGATGCTTCGGCAAAAACTAATACAGACATATTTTTTTATTATAAATTTTTAATTTCGAATGATGGATTTCTTTTTTTTTACAATCCAGATATTTACTATTCTTAGCCAACAGCTATATAACTTTGGCTTTGTTGTGTAACAAGTCAATCAAGCCGTCAATATCGGTGGCATCTACAAGTTTACATGCAGATTTTTCCTGTGGTTTTTCAAAGCTTTTAGCAATTGTTTTGTTGTCAAAAGCAACAGGTTCAACGACAGTCAAAGGTTTTTTACGCGCCATCATGATGCCACGCATATTGGGGATTCTCAAATCTTTTTCTTCAACCAATCCTTTTTGACCTGCAATTACCAATGGTAAGGTTGCTTGTAGTGTTTCAGAGCCTCCGTCAATTTCTTTTTGAACGGTAGCTGTAGCGTTGTCAATTTCAAGCCCAATACAAGCATTGACAAAATCGAAATCCAATAAAGTAGCCAAAATACCTGGAACCATACCTCCGTTATAGTCAATTGATTCTCTACCTGCCAATATCAAATCGTAGGAATTGGACTGGACTACTGCTGCAATTTGTTTTGCTACAAAGAAACCATCTGTTGCTGGAGCATTGATACGGATTGCATCGTCGGCACCTATGGCCATCGCTTTTCTTAAAGAAGGTTCTGTTTCGGAAGTGCCTACATTGATTACGGTAATACTAGCTCCTTGTTTTTCTTTCAAATGCATGGCTTTGGCCAAGGCAAATTCATCATAAGGATTGATTACATATTGGACACCATTTGTGTCAAATTCAGCATTGTCTGCTGTGAAATTTATTTTTGAAGTCGTATCGGGTACATGACTAATACATACAAGAATTTTCATCGTATTTGGTGACTTTTAAGTGTTTGTTTTAATAGGGTAGCAAGTTACAGTTTTTTTTCGAAAAAAACTATGCATGCACAGTAAAAAAATAAAATTTAGATGCTTGAAATAGCGTTTGTTAAGTGTTTTTTAGGAAGAGTGTATTTGAAAAATTATTAAGAAAAAGGATTGAAAAAGCAAGTGGCATTGCTACAATAGCAATTTGTTGTAAGAGAAGGAACAGTTTAAAACTTAATTTTTTTTCAAAAGGAAGTGCAGATTATGCAATGAAAATCCTTATTTTTGTTGCCTCATAAAGAATACAATAATGAAGACAATACAATTTAGAGAAGCAATTTGCGAGGCCATGAGTGAAGAAATGCGTTTGGACGAAAGCGTGTACTTGATTGGTGAAGAGGTTGCAGAATACAATGGAGCTTATAAAGCTTCCAAAGGAATGTTAGACGAATTCGGAGAAAAACGTGTGATTGATGCACCGATTGCCGAATTAGGTTTTGGAGGAATTGCAGTAGGTTCTACCATGACAGGTAACAGACCAATTGTTGAATACATGACTTTTAATTTTGCGTTGGTTGGAATTGATCAAATCATAAACAATGCGGCTAAAATTCGTCAAATGTCTGGAGGACAGTTTCCTTGTCCAATTGTATTTAGAGGGCCAACGGCTTCTGCGGGACAGTTAGGGGCAACGCATTCACAAGCTTTTGAAAACTGGTTTGCAAATACACCGGGATTGAAAGTGGTTGTGCCTTCAAACCCATACGATGCCAAAGGATTATTAAAAGCTTCTATTAGAGATAACGACCCCGTTATTTTTATGGAATCGGAACAAATGTATGGAGACAAGGGGGAGGTGCCAGAAGGAGAATACATTATTCCACTAGGAGTTGCTGATGTAAAAAGAGAGGGAACCGATGTAACCGTTGTTTCTTTTGGAAAAATAATTAAAGAAGCATACAAAGCAGCGGATGAATTGGCAAAGGAAGGAATTTCAGTTGAAGTAATTGATTTAAGAACCATTCGCCCATTGGATATTGATGCGATTATTGCGTCAGTTAAAAAAACGAATCGTTTGGTAATTTGGAAGAAGCTTGGCCTTATGGAAATATTTCTACAGAAATCACCTATCAAGTACAGGAAAAAGCATTTGATTTCTTAGATGCTCCAATCAAACGAATCAATACAGCTGATACGCCAGCACCTTATTCTCCAGTTTTATTGGAAGAGTGGTTGCCGGATTATACAGATGTAATTAAAGAAGTAAAAGAAGTATTGTACGTGCAATAATTGTACAAAACAACACGTTATAAGAAAGGAGGCTGTCTGAAAAGACAGCCTTTATTTTTGCATTTTTTTAGTTATTTCTTAATTTTAAGAATGAGTAAGAAAGTAGTTTTCAAGGCCTATAACCAAGACCAGTTAAGTCTGTTGCCTCCAAGTTATGATGATTTAGTACCGGAGAATCATCCTGTTCGAATAGTAAACACTATTATAGACCATTTAGATATTACCGCTTTAGAGAAAAGCTACAAGGGAGGAGGCACCTCTAGCTATCATCCTCGAATGTTACTCAAGGTTATTATTTATGGCTATTTACGCAATCTTTATTCCTCAAGAAAAATAGAACAAGCCCTTTATGAGAACATCCATTTTATGTGGCTTAGTGGTCAAAGCAAACCAGACCATAATACGATAAACGATTTTAGAGTCAAACGTTTGCAAAAGCACTTAAAGAAAATCTTTCACCAAGTTGTTGTTTTACTTGCAGAAGAAGGTGTACTATCCTTAAAAGATATTTTTGTAGATGGCACCAAGATAGAAGCCAACGCCAACCGCGTTATACTTTGTTTTGGGGCAAATCACTAAAGACTAGCAAAGAGCGTATCAAAAAACAATTAACGATTATGGTCTGTTAAAAAGGTATATAAATAACAACAAAAACACCCAATCACCTTACCTTTGAATCTATAGATGCTAATAAAATATAAGTAACCATTAACAAAATCAGATGGCCTTACACAGGAAAGAAGTAACAAGAAGTCAACAAAAACTCAATTATCCAAAAAGACTTGCCAGAGAACATGGCCAAGTACGAAAAACAAGAAGCCATTTTCAACACGCACAGTTACAGTAAACGAGCCTGACCTACTTTAGGCGTATGAAAGATTGACCCCATTGCAAAACGACAGCTTAAGCCAGGCTACAATGTTCAAGCCTCCACCACTACTCAATACCTTACCAATTACAACACACTATCCCAAACCACGCGACCCAACTACATTAAAAGACCCACCTAGCAGACCATATTGAAAACTATAATGAAAACACCCGAACCTTAACCGCAGATGCCGGTTATGGCAGTGAAGACACTATACAATTTATAAGACAAAGAAATTACGCTACGTCTAAACTACAACTACTTCCATAGAACAACAAGACAAAACAAAGGCAAATAACCCTTTATCCTGACCAATGCATATAACAAAGAGAGCGATAACTATTACTATCATCCCATGGGAGCAAGCCATGACCTAACATTGGTAGTTATAAAAAATACAAACCAAATGGCCTTGAACAAGAGTTGCATCGCTACCAAGCACAAAACTGTAAGGGTTGCCCCATAAGAAGTATGTGTCATCAAATCAAAGTATAATCAATTAATAGACTAATATTACAATCTGATCCGATTAAAGTCTAAAGCCAAATCACTACTCACCAGCCAAAAAGGATAGCCAAAAATATTAACAGCGCTGCTTGGGATGTAGAGGCTGTTTTTGGAAATATCAAACAAAACATGACCTTTAAACGCTTTATGTTCATAGGTATCGATAAAGCTAAATGTGGAAATAGGCTAATGCAATGGCACATAACCTTAAGGGGATTTCTATCCTAAAAATTAACATGTTATTAATCAGTTAATTACGTATGTTAATCCTGTAAAAAAAACAGAATAAATGTATAACCACGAGGAAAACAAAAGGATTATTGACGAGGAGTTTCACCCAAAGAACGTTATCAATCTATGGGCAATCCACTAGATGCAATCACGAAAGTGATGAATTTTGGAGGTTGTTTAGAGCTTCATTTGGATGCAAGTTGCTCACAGCCAGAAAAAGAATAATCAGGAGCTAAGCGCCTATGATGTGGTATGCCTATTCAAATATTTGATAACTTCCAACTGTATTAGGGCTAGGAGATAGGTCCCAGAGTCATAGGTATCACAAATACGGATAGAACCTCGTTTTCAAGCATTTTTGGATCTAGAAAGCCTCTGGCGATAAGTTTCCTGATGCAACAACGTCTGGAGTTTTAAGAGATCGATGTAACAAACAGGTTAGTAGAAGAATTATATTTGATCAGTTTGTTTGTGTCATTTGTAAAGCACAGATTGATTTTTCAATGAAGGACAATTGATTGATGCCAGTTTTTATCATTAGCTCCACGCCAACGCAATACAAGAGAAAGCAACAAGAAATTAAAAATGGACAAGGCGATGAGTTATGGAACACAAGCCCACAAGAAAAGGCATCAAATATTGAGGGACAGATGGACAAAGAAAAACGGAGAGACCTTCTAGGATAATAAAAATCACGCAAACAGTAGATTAAAAGTAAATTCATTAACACGGAAACCAAACAGATGCATCAGTACAAACGACTCAACAAGCTTAGAGACTTACGTTACTGAAAGATAAGACCCAGACCTGCCTCAGACATGCTTACAGAGACGTGAGCAAGATAAACCCATAGCCAATTATGTGACAGAAAAACACCAAAGTACATGAAGAAAGTGCTACGGAATAGACCTGAACCGCTCAACAAAAGCGAGCCCACCAAAAAATCAAAAATTAAGAGCAAAGAGTAGAACACGTATTTGGTTTTATGGTCAAAGCATGAATGGCTTAGTTTTAAAAAAATCAGTAGGCAATGCATCAGCATCAGGAATAATAGGATTAATCAATTTAACCTACAATTTAGGAGGGATGAAACAAAAAACACATCCCCAAAGATTAAAATAACTTACTGATACTAGGTAATAATGGATGGATGGATGGATGAATGGACGGATTGGATGCGATGGTAAATTGAAAATTTTGTGGTAAAACCAACAATTTTAACTACTTTTGAATGTGATTTTTTCTCAAGACCAGATAAAAAGGTTTCCTTATTTTTTTGAGAACGAAACATCAATTTTTAACCCCCTTACAAAGTATAGTTTTGCGCATATAGAACGGATTGTCTAATAATAACCAGTCTTTTTTAAATCAAAAAAAAAATCTCTTCGAAAAACACAAAAAAAGAAAATCGTGCTAAATTGCTTTTTAGACGACCTACTTTTTGCTTCATAAATAGTTTAAGAAGTTTTTATATGACAAAAAGTTAGTTACTCATCTTATTTGGTTTTTTGTTTTTATGAAGTGTTTATTTTCACAGTTAACGTGAAAGAAGTGGTAGATACCAGGGGAACGCAATTTTTTATGCACATATTTTTATTTCCAAAATTCAATTATAGGAGAAACAACTGATGAAAACGGTGTTTTTTTTATGAGTATGAAAAATATATCCGGCATTAATGTTTTCTTTTGTCGGATATAAAACGCGTATCATTCCACTTGACAAGCCAATTAATTATGATCTTACAATTGTTTTGGAAGAAGAGGCGTCAGCTTTGAAAGAAGTGGTGGTGTATACAGGAAAACAAAAAGTTAAGGGAAATCCAGCAATTGCAATTTTAGAAAAAATTTGGGCAAAAAAACGTAGAAACGGTCTTTATTTGTACGATCAATACGAGTTTGATAAATATGAAAAAATCGAATTCGATATGAACAATATTGACAGTACTTTGATGAAGAGTAAATTGTTTAAAGACATGGAATTTATTTTTGAACATGTCGATACCTCTCGTGTTACAGGAAAATCCTATTTGCCAATTTTTATCAATGAAGCTGTTTACAAAGGCTTTGGTAAAAATAAAAAGGAAAACAAATACAAAGAAGATTTAAAAGCGAACAAAAGTTCTGGTTTTCAAGGGAATCAATACGTGATTTCCTTTGTGAAGGATTTGTACGTCGAATTTGATATTTATCAGAATTACATCAAAATATTTAACAAAAGTTTTACGAGTCCTTTGTCGAAAACAGGAGTGAGTACCTATAATTATGTATTGGCAGACAGTGCATTTGTCGACAACAAATGGTGTTACAATATTGTGTATTACCCAAGGAGAAGTGGAACACTTACTTTTAAAGGTGATTTTTGGGTGAATGACACCACTTTTGCCGTTAAAGAAATCAATATGGAAGCCTCTAAGAGTGCTAATATAAATTGGGTAAAGGATTTGTATATAGAACAAAAATATGAAGTATTAAGTGATTCAGTGTTCTTGCTAGAAAAAGACTTTATCCAATCGGATTTTAGTTTGGTAAAAAAAGAAAGTGCTAGGGGCTTTTACGGAAAAAGAACTACCCTGTACAAAAATTACGCTTTTGATAAAGTAAAGCCTTCTGATTTTTATGATCTTGAAACAGATATTTACGATGATGCGATTTATACAAAATCAGATAATTATTGGAAAGAAAACCGTTTCGAAGCATTGAACAAAAACGAAAAAGGAGTGTACCAAATGCTAGACACGCTAAAAACGGTTTCTAGATTTAGAAGGTTGACCAATATTGCTTCCATTTTGGCATCGGGTTATGTAGAATTTAAGAATTTTGATTATGGCCCTGTGTTTTCTTCGTTTGGATTGAACGATATTGAAGGAGTTCGATTGCGAGTAGGTGGTAGAACTTATTTTGGACCTAACGACAATTGGCGTATTCAAGGATATACAGCCTATGGATTTAAAGACAAAAAAATGAAATACGGTGTTTCTTGGAAATGGATGTTTCAAAAGAAAAACCGATGGATTGTCGAGTTGGGAAAACGCAACGATGTTGAGCAGATAGGTGTGAGTTTGACAACTTCAAATGATGTTCTGGGGAGAAGTTTTGCTTCTTCAGCTTTTTTGGCAAGCGGTCGTTCCGATCAATTGACCAGTGTCAATTTGTCAACGGCATCTTTGGCAGTAAATCTTAAAAAGAATTTGGAATTGAAGTTTGGAGGAGCCTATAAAATTTTAAAAAATGCAGGGTCTCCAGAATCTTTTAATTTGGATTATAATGATGAAAGTGGGATTACCCAAAACAGTACAAACCAGTTTGAAACGAATATTTCATTGACCTTTACCCCCGGTAGAAAAGCCATTGGAAATGGAGTAGAGCAGCGGAATGTAAATCGCAATTTTCCGACATTGTATTTGAATTATTCAAAAGGATTTCAGTCTGCTAAAAGTGATTTTGATTACGATAAGCTGCAATTTTATTACAGCCAACCTTTTCAAATAGGTGGTTTGGGAAGTTCAAGGATTACTATGGAAACGGGGAAAACTTTTGGAACAATCCCTTTAGGATTGATGAGTGTTATTCCTGGGAATCAATCGTATTTTACCATTGACAACACCTTTGGCTTGTTGAATTATTATGAATTTGTAACAGATACCTATGCAACCCTTAAATTCAATCATAATTTTAACGGTAGAATATTGAACAACATCCCTATTGTGAAAAAATGGAATTTGAGAGAAATTATTGCGGCAAGAACCGTTTGGGGAACTTTTTCTGAAGCAAATAAAGATATTAATAAATCTACAGAAACCTATTTGGCACCAGAAGATATTTATATTGAATACAGTGCAGGAATTGGAAATATTTTAAAAGTTTTTAAAATAGAATTTCTATGGAGAGGCTCTTATAGAGATGTACCAGGCAGTAATAATTTTGGAATAAAGGGCTCTTTTTGGTTTTTCTTTTTAAGAGAAGGGAGAGTTTGTATAAAAAAAGTAGTTTTGCGCCACAATTTAGTAAGCTAAAAACTAACAATTTAATGAGTGAGAAATGAAGTAAAGACTTTTGATGTTTTGATTGAAATACCAAAAGGAAGTAGAAACCAATACGAAATTTTGATTTTGATTTGCAAAATACTGTGAAGATGGATGAAGTTGTTTTCTTCAATGATGTATCCAGGAGATTATGGGTTTGTAACCGCCGAACTTTGGCCTTTGGATAAAGATCCAATTATAATGTTTTGGTATTTGGGACATCAACCAAAACTACCCGATACCGGAATGGAAGTTCGACCTATTGGAGTGTTTCACATGGCAGATGAAAAAGGACCTGATGAAAAAATCATTTGTGTACCTGTATCGGATCCAATTTGGAGCAACAAAAAGTATATTGCAGATTGAAATCCCGCAACCGTTGAAAGAATGAACACTTTTTTTCAATTTTATAAAGATTTGGACTAGAAGAAAGTAGATGTTGGTGGATGGGGTAATGCCGAGGAAGCGAGAGAAATCTACGTTAAATGTGTAAAACTTACGAGAAAGCGACCCAAGAAAAGGAGACTTTAGTAATAAGTGACTTTTCCTCATGAAATAAAAACCCACAGAGGGTATAATTAGGGCCTCGGTGTTTTTTTGTCCTACATCTTAGGTACCTATTGTTAGGGAACTTGGGAGCAAGGAACAAGCGACACACTTTTGAGGATTATAAAAAAAAAGAAAAGACTAATCGGACAAGATGACCATTATCCTTTGGGGAAGCGCGCGGGATTTTTATGTGTCAAAAATTAAATATCATAAGTGACGAACACTCATCCGATAAGTTATGAGGCAATGCGCTGAACTAATGTATCGACTACCACTGACTTACACACAACAGACTAACAAAACAACCTACGAAGAACCATGTTTCATTCCATTTCTTATAATGGCGTTGTAAAGTCCGTGGATAAATACCATAATAACTTGCTATATTACTTATCGTATCTTCTCGGGTCTCTACCTGTAGCTTTTAAAAAATCAGAAAGATCTGATGTTAATTTACAGCCCTCTGAAATGAATGAATAATCATTTTTCACCTCTATCCTTTTGGTCTTCTTATCTCGCCAACGTCTTGTTTTTATATGTAGATAAACTGCTTTACCTCGTATTGGAAAGTCTTGAATCTGTTTACTGCTAATAAAACCTTTAGACTCATAATCACTCGTTGAGTAACCTTGGGGTAGTATATTCTTTTCTTCTAAATAGATATGAAATGTGTCTTTTTTAACCGATATATCTCCTAATTCTTCAAAGGATACAATATCAAAATAAACTAATAAATCTTGGGGTAGTATAGCGCCTAATAATTCTAAATGCATCATTATCTTTTATGAATCTAAAATAGTTAATCCCCATAAATTGTCGTTGACCCGTTTATATGTCTAAGGTCGCAAAATGCGACCTTAGACATATAAACGATTTTTTTAATTTGAACAAACACAATTGCTGTACTAGATGGAACTAGTTAAGACTGCATTCTATCATGAATTTTGTAATATACAATTCATCTTGGATCATTTTAAAAGTTAAAATTTCCTATATTCGTAGTACTTAAGTGAATTCCTATTTATGAACGAAAATCTCAATCCAGAAAACACCCATTTCGGCGACGAAGAAATGGATGTTGAAAAAAAGTTACGTCCCCTTTCCTTTGACGATTTTACTGGACAGGAACAGGCTTTGGAAAATTTAAAAGTTTTTGTAGAAGCAGCCAATAGAAGAGGAGAAGCGTTGGATCACACCTTGTTTCATGGACCTCCTGGATTGGGGAAAACTACTTTGGCAAATATTTTAGCGAATGAATTGAGTGTTGGGATTAAAGTCACGTCGGGCCCCGTATTGGACAAGCCAGGTGATTTGGCAGGATTGCTTACAGGTTTGGATGATCGAGATGTATTGTTTATCGATGAAATTCACCGATTGAGTCCAGTGGTGGAAGAATATCTATATTCTGCGATGGAAGACTACAAGATAGATATTATGATTGAATCCGGTCCCAATGCAAGAACTGTCCAGCTAAATTTGGAGCCTTTCACTTTGATAGGCGCTACAACGCGTTCGGGAATGTTAACAGCCCCTATGCGTGCACGATTTGGGATTAGCAGTCGATTGGAATATTACAAAACAGATTTGTTAACCACCATAGTGCAGCGAAGTGCCACTATTTTAGGAACACCTATATCGATGGAAGCCGCTATTGAAATAGCAGGTAGGAGTAGAGGAACCCCTCGTATTGCCAATGCACTATTGCGCCGCGTGAGAGATTTTGCAGAAATCAAAGGAGACGGAACCATTACCATTGAAATTGCCAAATTTGGATTGGGAGCATTGAATGTGGATGCTCATGGATTGGATGAAATGGATAATAAAATATTGACAACCATTATTGATAAATTCAAAGGAGGTCCTGTGGGACTTTCGACCTTGGCAACCGCCGTAAGTGAAAATTCAGAAACGATTGAAGAAGTATACGAACCCTTTTTGATTCAACAAGGATTTGTGATGCGAACCCCTAGAGGAAGGGAAGTCACAGAATTGGCATACGCTCACTTGGGTAGAACCAAAGAAAGAAATCAAGGAGAACTTTTTTAGGTAACAAGGCGTAAGAATTAAAAAGATACTGAAACAAGTTTCGCATACATGAAAAAATACATTCCCATTTTACAATGGATTTCCAAATACAATAGTGCCTTATTAAAAAAAGATGCCATTGCAGGGATAACCGTGGGAGTTGTTTTAATCCCGCAAGGGATTGCTTATGCCATGATTGCTGGTTTACCTCCAATTTATGGTTTATATACTGCCTTGATACCACAAATTGTTTATGCATTGTTAGGAACTGCTCCTAGAGTGGCAGTTGGTCCCGTAGCAATGGATTCTTTATTAGTCGCCGCTGGGATAGCTTCAATTGCAGCTACAGGAACAGAAAATGTAGTTTCCATTGCCATTTTATTAGCTTTTACAGTCGGGTTAATCCAGGTCTTATTGGGTTTTTTGAAATTAGGATTTATTGTTAATTTTCTGTCGAAACCTGTAATCAGTGGTTTTACATCTGCCGCAGCTATCATTATTGGAATGAATCAATTTAGGAATTTATTAGGAATTCCTATTCCAAGAAGTAATCGTATGCATGAAATAATTCAAAACCTTTGGCGCTTGCTGATGGATGTGAATTTGCAAACTTTTGGAATCGGTTTGGTATCTATCGCCCTGTTATTTCTTTTAAAGAAAATTCATAAAAGTATTCCAAGTCCATTGATAGTGGTAATTATTGGAATTGTAGTATTGAAATATTTCCACGAAACTTTTAATGAAGTGGCCATTATAAAAGAAATTCCTTCGGGTTTGCCTTCTTTTGGAATACCAGATCTTAGTCTAAATCAAATAGGTGATGTTCTATCAATAGCCTTGACAATAGCCATGATAGGTTTTTTAGAAACAGTTTCTATAGGAAAATCCATGGAAGCAAATGATGATTTGGTACATGTGTCTCCAAATCAAGAATTGATAGCGATTGGGTTTTCAAATATTTTAGGATCATTTTTTAAATCGTATCCAGCAACTGCCAGTTTTTCTCGATCCGCGGTGAATAAAGATTCAGGTGCAAAAACTGGTTTTGCAGCTTTTTTCTCTGTTGCAGTTGTCGCCTCAGTATTGCTTTTTTTAACACCAGCGTTTTATTATTTACCGAAAACTATTTTAGCTGCAATTATTATAGTATCCGTACTGAAATTAATTGATTACAAAGAAGCCATACGTTTGTATAGAATCAATAAGATTGATTTTTGGATGCTATTGGTAACATTTATCGGGACGCTGTTTTTTGGAATTAAAGAAGGGATTGGAGTTGGAGTAGGGCTTTCATTGGTTATGGTAATTTTTCGAACATCTCGACCTCATATTGCAGTTTTGGGTAGAATTCCGAATACTGGATATTTTAGGAATATCAATCGTTTTGATGACGTAGAAGTAAATGAAGAAGTTTTAATTTTACGATTTGACTCTCATTTGTATTTTGCAAATACTGATTATTTTAGAGAACAATTGGACGCTTTGTCCAAAGAAAAAGGAGACAAACTTAAACTAATTATTATTGATGGAGAGTGTATCAATGGTTTGGATAGTACTGGAGCTGCCATGTGGAATGAGCGAATTGATCACTATGCATTGGAAGGGGTTAAAATCTATTTTACCAATGTAAAAGGGCCCGTACGTGATGCGATGACCAAAGCTGGAATTATTGAAAAAATTGGCATTGAAAACTGTTTTATGAGTAATCAAGGAGCTTTGAATTTTTATGAAACAGGAAATAGAGAAAGCCAGAAAAAACTTTCAACCTATATACAGCAATCGAATGATTGATGTTTTTTAGATTTAGGAAATAGGCTAATTGGGATTAAGAAATGTAAGAATCTAACGATTTAACAACCGAAAATACCAACCTACTATCCAGCTATTTTTGTTTTCAAACTTTCCAACTTTCCCCCTTTTAACTCTCACGAAAGAACTGTACTTTTGCATCTTAACTAAAAATAGTTTTGGTTTTCAAATATAGAAAGCCTTTGAGCATACAGATGGAATACAATTTTAACGAAATAGAAGCCAAGTGGCAAAATTATTGGTCAGAAAATCAGACTTTTAAAGCGGAAGATAAAAGTGAAAAACCGAAATATTATGTTTTGGATATGTTCCCTTATCCATCAGGTGCAGGATTGCATGTTGGACATCCACTAGGTTATATTGCCTCTGATATTTATGCACGTTACAAACGTCACCAAGGGTTTAATGTATTGCATCCTCAAGGCTATGATTCTTTTGGATTACCTGCCGAGCAATATGCAATTCAAACAGGGCAACATCCTGCGGTTACCACGGAAACAAATATAACCACTTATAGAAAGCAGTTGGATAAAATTGGATTTTCATTCGATTGGTCACGTGAGGTAAGAACTTCAAGCCCTGAATATTATAAATGGACACAATGGATTTTTATTCAGTTGTTCAATTCATGGTACAATAAAGATACCGACCAGGCAGAGGATATTGCAAGCCTGATTTCTATTTTTGAAAAGTCAGGAAATGAAAAGGTATTGGCAGAAGCAGATGAAGCTATTGAGATTTTTTCAGCAGCCGAGTGGAATGCTTTTTCAACAGCAGCCAAAGAGAATGTTTTATTAAAATACCGATTGACCTATTTGTCGGATACAGAAGTAAATTGGTGCCCAGCATTGGGAACTGTTTTGGCAAATGACGAAATAGTAAATGGAGTTTCTGAAAGAGGTGGGCATCCTGTTGTTCGTAAAAAAATGACTCAATGGTCCATGCGGATTTCTGCATATGCACAGCGTTTGTTAGATGGATTACAAAATATTGATTGGCCACAACCTTTAAAAGATTCACAAACGAATTGGATAGGACGCTCTCAAGGAGCATCTGTAAAATTTGCTGTAGAAGGTGTAGAAAATAAGATTGAAGTGTTTACAACACGTCCTGATACCATTTTTGGAGTAACTTTTATGACTTTGGCACCCGAACATGAGTTGGTGTCTAAAATTACTACAGACGCACAAAAAGAAGCTGTGACCGCCTACATAGAAGCTACAGCCAAAAGAAGTGAACGCGAGCGTATGGCAGATGTAAAAACCATTTCAGGAGTTTTTACAGGAGCCTATGCCTTGCATCCATTTACAGGAGAAAAAATACCTGTTTGGATTGGTGATTATGTATTGGCAAGTTACGGAACAGGGGCTGTTATGGCGGTACCTTGTGGTGATCAACGCGATTATGACTTTGCTAAATATTTCAATATTGAGATAAAAAATATTTTTGAAGGAGTTGACATTTCCGAAGCAGCTTGTGAAGACAAAACGGCTAAAATTGCCAATTCAGATTTCTTATCAGGTTTGCCTGTTAAAAAAGCCACCAAATTGGTGATTTATGAAATGGAGCAACGCGGTTTTGGAAAAGGAAAAATTAATTATCGTTTGCGTGATGCGGTATTTAGCCGTCAGCGTTATTGGGGAGAACCTTTTCCTGTATATTATAAAAATGGAATGCCGCAAATGATTGCAGCAGAACATTTGCCAATAGTATTGCCCGAGGTTGAAAAATATTTGCCTACTGAAACAGGAGAACCTCCTTTAGGAAATGCAGAGGTTTGGGCTTGGTGTACAGAAACAAATACCATTGTTTCAAATGAAAAGATAAATAACCAAACAATTTACCCACTTGAATTGAATACCATGCCAGGTTGGGCAGGAAGTTCTTGGTATTTTAACCGCTATATGGATCCTACCAATGAAGGTGAATTTGTAAGCAAAGAAGCGGTGGATTATTGGCAGGACATTGATTTGTATATCGGAGGTTCAGAACATGCTACGGGACATTTGTTATACGCCCGATTTTGGCAAAAGTTCTTATTCGACAAAGGGCATTTGCCTGTAGATGAATTTGCCAAAAAACTCATCAACCAAGGAATGATTTTGGGGACGAGTGCTTTTGTATATCGTTTAGAAGGAGAAAATAAATTTGTTTCTAAAAATCAAATTGGAAATCAAAAGGTTCAACCAATCCATGCAGATGTTTCTTTAGTAAATTCTTCAGATGAACTCGATGTAGAAGGGTTTAAAAATCATCCTTTAAATAAAGATTATAAAGACGCAGTCTTTATAGGCGAAAAAGGAGAAATAATTGATGGAGTCAATGACACCTATATAGTAGGGCGTGAGGCTGAAAAAATGTCCAAGTCGAAATACAATGTAGTAAATCCAGATGCTATTTGCGAACAATACGGTGCGGATAGTTTGCGTTTGTTTGAAATGTTTTTAGGACCATTAGAGCAAGCAAAACCTTGGAAAACGTCGGGGATTTCAGGCGTGCATTCTTTCTTGAAAAAATTATGGAAGTTGTACCATACCCAAGAAGGGTTTGCTGTTTCTGAAGAAAAAGCCAACAAGGACGAATTGAAAACCTTGCATAAAACTATTAAGAAAGTACAAGAAGATATTGAGAATTTTTCTTTCAATACATCTGTGAGTACGTTTATGATTGCTGTTAATGAATTGGCAGCATTGAAATGCAATAAAAGAGAAATTTTAGAACCCTTATTGGTGCTCGTTTCTCCTTATGCGCCACATATTGCAGAAGAACTTTGGAGCAAGTTAGGACATGGAGAATCAATTGCTACGGCAAGTTTTCCTATCTTTGAGGCAAGTCATTTGGTAGAAAGTACCAAAGTGTATCCTGTATCCTTTAATGGGAAAATGCGTTTTACCTTAGAGTTGTCACTGGACTTGTCTAAGGATGAAATTGAAAAAGTGGTGTTGGCACATGAAAAAACGCAGACACAATTGGCAGGAAGAACACCTAAAAAAGTAATTGTTGTACCAGGGAAAATAGTCAATATCGTAGGCTAAGAATATATTATAAAAAGAATTATATGAAATTTGCAAAATTTACTACTCTTGCTCTTTTAGTTGTAGCAGTATGTGCATGTAGTACTCCAGAAGAAAAAATGAAGAGATACATGATAGGGAAATGGAAAACAATCTATTATAAGTGGGAGTTTCCAACCTATCAGAAAAAAGATACTTTAGTGGAATACGCTTTTGATTATACCAATCCGGATGAAGAAAGACCGGAAGGTGTAGGTATTTATAAATACAAAGAAGACGGTACTTTTGAAACATGGAATGAAAAAAATGGAGTGGCTGGTAGAAAAACAACAGGGAAATGGCGTGTCACCCAAGATTCTTTATTTTATGATTTGGAACACAACAAAAAAACAGTTACAATTGGTATGAAATTATCGCTTATTGAAGACGGCTATGCAACCAATCGTGTTGTAGATCAGGATAGAGATGGAGAGGTAGATGATGAATTGTATGCTGAAACAGTACGCATTCCAGATGATCCAAAAGAATAATGAACAAAATTCCATTTCATATTGAAATTGTTGGATTGATTGCCGCAATTTTAACAACGGTATCCTTCGTGCCACAAGTCTATAAAATATGGAAAACCAAATCAGCAGAAAGTGTGTCGATGACCATGTTTTTGCTGTTTTTTACAGGCGTATTGCTTTGGTTTGTTTATGGTGTGTCTATTCGTAGTCTTTCAATGACTGTAGCGAATATGGTGACAGGAATTCTTGCTTTGATGATTATTTATTTCAAATTTAAGTACAAATAAAAGTTTCTCTTTACCTGCTTTTTAGTAAATTTATTGATTCAGTATTACGGTATAATTCTGTGTTTATATTTTTATGACTTTTAGCAAACTTTCTCTTCGGATACGGATATTTCTTTCCATGACAATGCTGATGTTTTTGGCATTTGTAATGATTGCCATTGTAACAGTATATCAATACCGTGAACAAACGGAAGAATACAATACCAGTCGTTTTGAACGGAAGGAAAATGCAATTCAGCTGAATATTCAATATGGACTGAGCAATGCTGTTGATTCTTTGAAGACGGAAAATTTGAAAAAAATATTCAAGCAGCGCATATTTGAAATAGCTTCTGTACACAAAGCAACAATAAAAATTTACGATTTGCAGGGACATCTGTTGATAAGTTCCAAAGCTTTGACAAATCCGCTTGATAGAAAAGAAGCCATTTTACCAAAAGATTTAAAGATCTTGGCAACCGAAAAATCACATCGCTTGATACAAGGAATCAACGAAGAAGGGAAAAGTTTGCAAGCCTCCTATACCTATATCTCCAATGAAGAACAGATGCCCATTGGGATTTTAAAATTACATTATGTACAAGACAATTCCGCACAAGAGAAAGATTTGAATGAGTTTTTGTCTCGCTTGGGTTTAGTATACTTGTTGTTATTTTTTGTAGCGATTGGAATAGCCTATTTTTTATCGAGTTATATTACCAAATCTATTGGAACGGTAATCGCTAAAATGAGTCAGACAGGGCTGGACAAACGCAATGAAAAAATAGAATTGCAAGATGCCTCTATTGAAATTAGAAAACTGGTGGCAGCCTATAATGAAATGGTCGATAAACTGGAAGAAAGTGCTGTGAAATTGGCAAAAAGTGAGCGAGAACATGCGTGGCGAGAAATGGCGAGACAGGTGGCACATGAAATTAAGAATCCGTTGACACCAATGCGTTTGACGGTACAAAGTTTTGAACGAAAATTCAATCCAGAAGATCCTTCAATAAAAGAAAAACTAAAAGAATATTCCAGTACATTGATCCAACAAATTGATGTGATGAGTTCTATCGCTTCTGCTTTTTCAGACTTCGCTCAAATGCCCACAAAAAGAAAAGAAAATATAGAGGTTGTAGGCGTAATTAAAATGGCATTGGATCTTTTTGATAAGGACTATATTTCTTACGAATTTTCTGCTGAAAAAATTCATGTGGAGCTAGATAAAACTCAATTGATAAGGATAGTTAATAATTTGGTGCAAAACGCAATTCATGCCACAAATACAACTGAAAGTCCCATTATACAAGTAAAAATTTCTGAAACTGTTGCACATATTACTATTCAGGTTTTAGACAATGGGAAAGGAATCAAAGACGAATTGAAGCAAAAGGTTTTTGAACCAAGGTTTACTACGAAATCGAGTGGTATGGGCTTGGGGTTACCAATGATAAAAAAGATAATAGAAAGCTATGGGGGGGCTTTGAGTTTTGATTCGGAAGAAGGAAAAGGAACCACGTTTCGGGTAAGGCTTCCAAAGGATTAAGTATAAAAAAATTAAAAGAATTACATGAAAAATACTGTTTTACTAAATCGAGATCAAGCACAGGTAGCGGTGGTCACCATCAATCGTCCCACAAAATTAAATGCGTTGAATAAAGAAACCATTGCTTGTCTACATACCACTTTAAAAGAACTGGAAGTGGACTCTTCTGTACGAGTGGTTGTTCTAACAGGGGCAGGCGAAAAAGCCTTTGTAGCAGGAGCGGACATTGCTGAATTCGCAGATTTTTCAGTAGAAGAAGGAAAAGAGTTGGCGAGAAAAGGGCAGGAAATTTTATTTGATTTTATAGCCAATTTTTCAAAACCTGTAATTGCAGCAGTTAATGGCTTTGCCTTGGGAGGAGGTTTGGAATTGGCGATGGCCTGTCATTTCAGGTATGCTTCCCAAAATGCAAAAATGGGATTGCCCGAAGTTTCTTTAGGATTGATTCCTGGTTACGGTGGTACACAGCGTTTGCCACAGTTGATAGGTAAGGGGAGAGCAATGGAGATGATTGTGACTGGAAAAATGATTTCAGCCAAAGAAGCATTTGATTACGGCTTGTTAAACAAAGTAACAGCACAAGAAGATTTATTGACAAATTGTTTTGAAGTCGCAAATAAAATTGTTGAAAATTCTCCTATGGGTATTGCAGCTGCTATTGAAGCCATCAATACAGGATTTGATAATAAACAAGACGGCTTTGAAAAAGAAATAACTGTTTTTGGAAAATGCTTTGGTACTGAAGATTTTGAAGAAGGAACCTCCGCTTTTTTAAACAAACGAAAACCGAAGTTTTAAATTGCGGTTTACAAACTATGAATTTTGAGCTGGGGCTGTATAGGTATTTCCTGATACTTGATACTGAATAATGGGCTAACCTCATAACTGTTTTTAGGAAATTTATTTCCCTGCCCATTCCGTATAAAATTGTTCCAAATAAGATTCCATAAAGGCATGTCTTTTTGCCGCTATTTGTTTTCCTGTTTCGGTATTCATTTTGTCTTTTAAGAGCAATAGTTTTTCGTAAAAGTGATTGATGCTAGGTGCAGTAGATTTTTTGTATTCTTCTTTCGTCATTTGTAGGTTGGGAAGAATTTCAGGATTGTAAATAGCGCGATTTTTGAAACCACCGTAGTTGAAACAACGGGCAATTCCGATAGCCCCAATCGCATCCAACCGGTCAGCATCTTGAATGCATTCCAATTCTTTGGAACCAAAAACTTGTTTGAAATTCCCTCCCTTAAAGGATATATGACGAATGATATTTTCGATATGAGAAATGTCTTTTTCTGATATCTTTTGAGTTTCTAAAAAGGTACGTGCTTTTTGTGGTCCAATAGTTTCGTTTCCGTTGTGAAATTTTGAATCAGCTATATCATGTAACAGGGCTCCCAACTCTACAATAAAAAGGGAAGCTTTTTCTTTTTTAGCAATGGTCTTAGCGGTGTTGTACACCCGTTCAATATGAAACCAGTCGTGTCCTCCTTCTGCATTGTTGAGTGTTTCTTTTACAAACAAAACAGTGTTTTGAATAATTTCTTTTGCATTCATTCTGTAAAAATAATAGAATAAATTCAGATGAGTTCAATCTTCAAAAAAATCAAAATACTATATTTGCCTTTTTAAAACAGCAACAAAGTGTCTTATATTTTAAACATTGAAACTTCTACAAAGAACTGCTCCGTTAGTATAGGGAAATCCGGTGAGCTATTAGTTTTTGAAGAGCTTAATACAGGTGGGTATTCACATGCTGAAAAGCTGCATGTTTTTATAGAAAACGTATTAAAAAAAGCGGGATTGAAATTCAGTGATTTACAAGCGGTGTGTGTTGGAATGGGACCAGGTTCTTATACCGGATTGCGTATTGGAGTTTCTGCTGTGAAAGGAATTTGTTTTGCTTTGAATATTCCCATGCTGGCAATTGAGAGTTTGGAAATTTTGGCTAAAAAAGTGACAATTACAGAAGGAGTCATCGTTCCTTTGCTAGATGCAAGACGTTTGGAGGTTTACAGTGCCGTTTTTGATAAAAATTACCAGCAAATAAGAAGTACACAAGCGGAAATAATTGATGAGAATTCTTTTTCAGAATATCTTGCTCAAGGGAAGGTCTATTTGATTGGAGATGGGGCTGAAAAATGCAAAGATATCATTCAACATAAAAACGCCATTTTTATTGAAAATGCATTTCCTTCGGCAAAAGAAATGGTGACTTTGTCTTTTGAAAAGTACCAAAAAAGCGACACGGTAGATGTCGCTTATTTTGAACCTTTTTATTTGAAGGATTTTGTAGGAACCAAAGCAAAAAAACGGACTTAATTTTTTTGCATGTGCACAACTCTCTGTGGAAATGGAATTTCGATTTTTTCGGTGTCCAAGGCATATTTACATTCTTCCAAGCATTCGAAATATACGTCCCAATAATCCTGAGGGGTTGCCCAAGGTCGCACCGCCAAATTGATGGAACTGTCTGCCAATTCAGAAACAGTTACAGCAGGTGCGGGATCTTTCAATACTTTGGAGTTTGCTGCTAAGGTTTTTTCAAGAACTTCTTTGGCTTTTTTTATGTCGGAGTCATAGCTGATGCCGATGGTTAAATCGACACGTAATTTCCCTTCTTCTGTGTAGTTTTTGATAGTGCCATTTGATAAAATTCCGTTAGGGATAATTGCCAGTTTATTACCTGGAGTAATTAGTTTGGTGACAAAAATTTGAATTTCTTTGACTTCTCCCAATTCTCCTTGGGCCTGGATTAAGTCGCCAACTTTAAAAGGTTTGAATAGTAAAATTAAGGTTCCACCAGCAAAATTTGCAAGAGAGCCTTGCAAAGCCAAACCTACTGCCAACCCAGCAGCACCGATGATAGCAACAAAGGAAGAAGTAGCAATGCCAAGTTGACTAAGTACAGTAATTATTAAAAGTGCTTTTAAAGCCCAATTCAATAAATCAGCGAGAAAATTTTGTAAACTGATTTCCATTTGACTTTTGACCATTATTTTTTTGGAGATTTTGATCAATCTTTTGATAACCCATAAACCGATAATTAATATCCCAATGGCGGTTAAAAATTTGAGTCCATACTCAATACCAAGGGTTTTAATTTTTTCAATGGTGCTTTCGTTGAAGAGATTTTTTAAGGTTTCCATAGTTGTAGTTGATTGTTTAGAAATTTGTAATACATAAAATAAGTGCAATGATTGCAGGAACAGATTGGATACCAACAATCTTTAAGTTCCTTGTACTAATAGACCCATAAATACCTGCCAAGGTCACACAAATAAGAAAAAAAATTGCAACGGAATGGTTGGTTGTACAAACAGACCATGCCAATCCTGCTGCTAAAAATCCATTGTACAGTCCTTGATTGGCAGCCAATATTTTTGTTTTTTCTGCAAAATCTTTTTTTAGGCCAAAGGCTTTTAAGCCTGTTGGTTTTGTCCAAAGAAACATTTCTAAAACCATAAAATAAAAATGTATGAGTGCAACAAAGGCAATTGCTATTATTTGATACTTGTTCATTTTAAAGAAATATTTAGTTGTGAAAGGGCTTCTTTTGTAGAAGATACAGGTAGTTTGCAAGCGCCATCAACGCAAATATAGATGGACGTTTTTTCTGGGTTGTATCGGTATTTTAAAAGTGGTGCATCACTTTCAGTAGTGCTCGCAGCAATCAATTTATTGGGCAAATAGTGTTGGTTGATTTCATTAATTTTTTCTTGGGCATTTTCCCCTACAATGGCTATTTCGTAATAATCGCCACTTAGGTCGGCAAATAATTGCAACCAATTTGAATAGCCTCCAGGATATTCCTTTATGTCGTTTTTGACATTGTTGAGCATTTGTTTGGCTGTTGTTGTGTAGGTTTTGTTTTCAAAATAATGACCTAGTTTGAATAAATTTCTTGCAAGAATTGAATTGGAAGCAGGAATGACATTGTCATGTATTTCGGTTTTACGTGTAATCAAGTCGTGGTCTTCGTCAGAAGTAAAATAGAACATATTTGAATTTTTGTTGTAAAAATGTTTGAAACAGTAGTCTGCCAATTTTTTTGAAGTTTGCAACCATTGTTCTTCCATGGTTATTTCGTACAAAGAGATGTATGCATCAATTACGGCTGCATAATCTTCTAAATAGCCATTGATATTGCTTTTCCCGTTTTTGTAGTTGTGGTTCAAACCTCCGTCAGTACGCAATTGTTTTTCTTTGATAAACGATGCATTCTTTTTAGCTGTATTTAGAAAGTTTTCTTCGCCAAAAACACGATAGGCATCTAGGTAGCCTTTTAGCATCAGGGCATTCCAAGAAGTCAAGGTTTTGTCATCCAAACGAGGGCGTTCTCTTTGTTTTCTTTTGTTGTAGAGTGTTGATTTCCAGGTCGCTACTTTTTGCTTTAATTCAGGTAAGGAATAGTGGTTTTTTTGAGCAAATTTTTCGTCGCCTATTTTTCGAATAAGGTTGTATTTGCCATTTTCCCAAAAACCAAAATCGTTGATGCCATAGTAGTCGGCAAACAAATCAAAATCTGTTTTGAGGATATTTTTTAATTCTTCTTTTGTCCACACATAAAAAGCACCTTCTTCCAAATGACCTGCTTCGTCCAAGCTATCAGCATCGAGGGAAGAATAAAAGGCACCTTCCGAATTTGTCAATTCTTCTTCAATGAAATCAAGGGTGCTATAAACGGTTTCTTTGTACAGGTTTTTTTTAGAAATGAGGTAAGCATCTGCAAACAGACTTACCAGTTGTGCATTGTCGTAGAGCATTTTTTCAAAATGAGGGATGTGCCATTTTTCATCGGTTGAATAGCGGGCAAAACCACCACCAACTTGATCAAAAATACCTCCTAGTGCCATTTTTTCTAAGCTGTTGTGAACATGTTTTTTTAAATCGTGGTCATTGGTTTGTTCAGCATATCGCAATAAAAAATGCAAATTGTTAGGCATAGGAAATTTAGGAGCCCCTTTGCGTCCTCCCCAAACAGTATCAAAATTTATTTCCCAATTTACGAATGCGCTATCAATTGCTTTTTTTGTGAATTTTGCTTCGGAAGTGTTTAAAGAAATCAATTCTGCTTTTTGGATACCGTCGGTTAAATTCTTAGCATATTCGATTACTTTGTCAGGATTTTCTCGGTAAAGTTTTGCAATCTGAGAAAGGGAGTTCGTCCATTGGTCTTTTGGAAAATAAGTGCCTCCCCAAAACGGTCTTCCATCGGGCAACGCAATACAGTTTAGTGGCCAACCACCGCTGCCTGTCATTAACTGTACGGCAGTCATATAGATTTGGTCAATATCTGGTCTTTCTTCTCGGTCGATTTTGATATTGATAAAGTTTTCATTCATGATTTTGGCAACCGAATCGTTTTCAAAACTTTCGTGTTCCATTACATGGCACCAATGGCAAGCAGCATAACCTACAGAGATAAGAATTAGTTTGTTTTCTTTTTTTGCTAAATCAAGGGTTTCTTTATTCCAAGCATGCCAGTTTACGGGGTTATGGGCGTGTTGTAACAAATACGGACTTGTTTCGTGGATTAAGTCGTTTGTGTATTTGTAGGTTTTCATTTCTTTTTTTAATTGATTTTTGCAAGCCGTTAGAAAAACAAGTGCAATGATAAAATAAAAGATTTTATACATGGAAAATTCTTTTTTCCAAATATAAAGAAATGAAATTTTAAAAAGCTGTTAAACCTGAATTATGTCTTGGGTTTTCTAATGCATAATTCGGGGTTAAAACGCTTTTCTATTTGATAAACCAAAAATATTTATTGATAGAAAGTAACAGGTCTTGTTTTTGAGCTGATTGAAAAAGAAAAATTAAAAAGGGTATTCCAAAAATATTTTCGAGAACAAGCTCTGCAATAATAGGCTCTTAAAAAAGGAATTTTTTTAGAGAAACCTTTTCTTTGGGTGCGCACCCTTCTAGGGGATTTGCAAGTGGGGCATTTTTTATCCATGGGAGTAGGGTTTATTTGGAATAAAAATACAGCAGAAATTACTAGATGTCAATCCCTATTTATAGGGAATTTTTGTTTCACTACTTTTGGGGAGGTGGTAAAATAAAAAAACCTAAGAGGTCTTCAGGATCTCTTAGGTTTGTAATTTAAAAATGAGTTAGAATTTATTTCAATTCCATTGATATTTTAGAATCAATTCCACAGAGGATTTTCTATTTGCTTCGTAAAGGTCGGAAGTACTGATGTCGTAGCCCAATCCGAATTTAAAATTTTGCTTTGTTTCAAATAGCGAGAAAATAGAAACAGATTCATCGATTCTATAGTTCATACCTACTTTTAGTAAATTTTGAATATCGAACGTATAAGAAATGTCGTAGGATGTAGGTGCTCCAGTTACCAATCTGGCCATTATTGCTGGAGTTAGTTTTAAATTGTCATTAAGAGTGAATGTATATCCGCCACCAATATATGCATGCATGTCATTCAAAGCTGCAATTGGAACATTTCCGTCCTTTTCGTACCGTTTTCCATTTAAAAAGTTGGGTGTTGAAAGGGAGAGGTAATATTTCTCATTTTTTAAATAAAACCCAGCTCCTATTTGAGGAATGAAAAGACTTTGATTCGCGCCAAATAAAGGATCCGTATCAGGCGCTCCAACTCTTGATAAATCCACATTGGTAAACGCACCTCCGGCTTTCATACCAAAGTATAAGGTGTTTGTTTCTGAAAGTTTCAATTTATAAGATAAATCAATTGCTACGTCGGTTTCCCTTAAGACAAAAACCTCATCATTGATAAAGGAGGCTGTCTGAAAAGACAGCCTTTATTTTTGCATTTTTTTTAGTTATTTCTTAATTTTAAGAATGAGTAAGAAAGTAGTTTTCAAGGCCTATAACCAAGACCAGTTAAGTCTGTTGCCTCCAAGTTATGATGATTTAGTACCGGAGAATCATCCTGTTCGAATAGTAAACACTATTATAGACCATTTAGATATTACCGCTTTAGAGAAAAGCTACAAGGGAGGAGGCACCTCTAGCTATCATCCTCGAATGTTACTCAAGGTTATTATTTATGGCTATTTACGCAATCTTTATTCCTCAAGAAAAATAGAACAAGCCCTTTATGAGAACATCCATTTTATGTGGCTTAGTGGTCAAAGCAAACCAGACCATAATACGATA
>JAMKCH010086028.1:0-10262 GCA_023653785.1 Ophioderma brevispina
CCTCTCACAGTGGGAAAAGACCTGGATGATGGAGTTTCATCCAGATAAATGCGAGATAATCAACATCACTCGTAAAAGAAACATCTTCCATCATCCCTATACCATCAATGGTCACCAACTGAAACAAGTAGATCAGGCGAAGTACCTGGGAGTTACCATTACCAGAGACTTCAGATGGAACAAGCATATTGACAACATCACTTCTAAAGCAAATAACACGCTCAATTTCCTTCGTCGTAATGTCAACATTCAAAATCAGCAGTTGAAAGAACAAGCTTACAAGTCACTTGTCAGACCCATTTTGGAATATAGCAGCCCAGTCTGGGACCCACCTTCAGACGTCCTATCAAAAAAGGTTGAGAAAGTCCAACGGCGTGCTGCTAGATACGCCCTCAGTAACTACAGAAGAACCAGTAGTGTTAAAGCCATGATGCAACAACTTTCGTGGCCGACCCTGGAGGACAGGAGGAGACATGCTAGACTTACTATGATGTATAAGATCCACCATAACCTGGTTGCTGTCGATGCGAACAAGTACCTGACCTCCAAAAATCATAGTGCAACTACCAGGACCGAAAACTCGCAGGCTTACAATGTTCCATATTCCACCAGAGACTATCACAAGACATCCTTCTTCCCACGCACTGTTCGTGATTGGAACACTCTACCTGATTCTGCTGTCAAAGCCCAGTCAGTGCAAATATTCAAAGAAACCATACAGAAGTTGTAAATGTTTTCACCGCCAGCTTGCATCATACACCCACCAAGCGCTCTAGTCTTCAATTGATGAAGTTAGCACTGTACTGGAAGAAGAAGAAGACATACAAATATTCCACAGTGCAAATCAAAACAACATTTGGGAAGGACAACATTTGCAATATATTGTTCATGTAATAATGATATCAGAAAGTGCTGATACAGGTGCAACCTGTCTCTCAATTAAGGGACCTGAAAAAAGTACAACTTGAATGAAGCATTAAATACATAACATTATTTGAAATTATCTAGGTCAGGTCAGGTTTCCTTTGAGGGTCTTCTACTGGTATCCTGGTAACCAGTACTACCTGTCCCAGGGTCGAGTTGTCGGCGGCTAAACCGTCACCCCTATTGGGTTTCTAAGGAAATCTGATGAGGGTAGCTGGTTACCCTGGTAGAACGAAAAAGAAGATCTACATACAAGGGCGTCAGCTTTGGAGAGCTAATGGCGGGTAATCCAGCACATGCTGCCTTGCATGGTAGGCGTGGTTGCCCAAAGGCTAGGCCCACTGCCTAAAACTGTGGATTGAAATCAGGAAGGGCAACCGGTCAATTATCTTTTGCTCCAATAAATCCTCACACAGCAGTATTGCTGAGTGTGAGGTGTATATGGCCACCCTCATTTAGTGGGGACAAAAGTGGATTTAAAACTTTGGTTTAACTACTAACTAACATCTAATCAGTAGATAATTCAGTTCCAATCCTTCCCTAGTTACACACAATTGGTTTAATGAACTCACCCTTGCCAATGCAGTGACAAATACTTTAAGTGCCTCCAGGACGCCTTCTTTAATGATCCCATGCAGGGGGATTTCATGACGCAGTGCATAGTGCAATGTGGATTCCAAATCTAACATATGAATTGGTGGCCTGCAATAGAACATGTAATAACATCTTCAGATGCAATGCTGGTCAGAGTAAGAAATATACTAAGCTATGGTGACTGATACAGATTACATAAGCAAAGTGAAGTTACCATTCTACTTATTTGATAATCAGTTCGTAACACTCTTTTAATCAAGTTTTTGGATTCATCTGATATTTCAGACTTTTACCTGAAGACCATTTTCCAATTTATGGAAAATGGAGAAATTTCATGGAATTGCGAGTTTAGAACACAGATTTGGAGAAACATGAATGTCCTTTTTGGGATTTTTTTCACTTATCTCGGATTTTTGACTCAAAAGAATGGTTCAAATTTATCCTATTGCTATTTTAGTCTAGTCTCAAAATGCATTAAAACCCTCTGAAATTCTGGAACAAAATTACCTTAGTAAGCTTATTATCACCAAATTCACTTAAATCTACTGGTAAATCTAATACCAAATTTGGCATACTTCCTGTGTGCTTGTTTTTGGTGTTTCTAGATTAAATATGTTGTTGTGTTTTTAGTTTAAGTAAATTGCAATGTTTCCCTAGAATCACATAAATTAAGGCTTTTAATTAGAAAACGGAAAAGAAAACAAAATCAGCGATTTAGCAAACAGGAAACTTTGGTCTTTAGTCTTACCTTTTGGCCATTTTTTCCTCTGATGCAATAGCTTCAGCTTTCTCCTTGCCTTTCTGATGTACCTTATCCCATAGCTCTTGTTGAGATGGTGCTGCCTTCACATCTGTCACCTGGGAAAAGTCCTTTTTACCTTTAGACTGTCCTCCTTTATTACCTAGTTCTGCATTGAAGTCATCTGGTACTGCAAGACCTGCAACAAGGGCATTTTCTTCCCCTGCTTCAAAGTCATCTTTGAGGGAGTCTCCTGCTCCCTGTGAGTCCTCATCACCATCTTCTCCCTCCTGTAAGAAATGAAAGTCTTCAAGTCTCGTCTGTTGGTTAGAAGTTTAACCCCTACAAAAAGTGTCATACTGGGCTGGTTCAGAAACAGTAGCATAACTAGATAGTTTTTTTTGGGGGGGGGGATAAAAATAGGGCCCATGACTTCCTATTTCTCCATATTTTTTCTTAATTTTTGTCATCTCATTTGGGAAATAAGGCATAATTTTGTTATAATATTAATAGTTACATGAAGATAGATTGAAATCTTAAGTGGTGGCTATGCATCTTATGTGTTAAGGCACTACTAAATAACAAATTCATAGTCGTTACTGTACGCCCGCTGTACAGTTCAAACATGTCAGGTTGTGGTCAATAAAGCCCAGTTCTGCAAGACCAATTACAAGCAAACATAACCAATGATGGCATAAGTATAGTATACCCTTCACATCTATGCTATATGTGCTTTATTCCATTAAAGGCACTATCAGTGATCCACCCAGGAAAATAAAATGATTCAAAATTTACAGGAAGTCTAAAAGTGAAGGATAAGTCAGTAGAATATTTTTTTCCAAATTAAAAAACAAAAACAATAAAAAAACCTTAAAAAACAGCAGTGCTTGAATATATGAATCCCCTTTCAATTACATGTTGTAGTAAGTGTCCGTACAGACAATAATGACTCAAATATCAGATTTTGTCTTTATTAGTTTGCTTTTCAGTCTTATCACTTCTAGGGTATGTTAGGATAGCTATACCTTTTACAGACATGCAAAAATCTGATTTTTTTAAAATGCTTTTATTTTAATTTTATGATTTGGCAAATCACTGATAGTGCCTTTAACAGAATAAAGCACATACAGAGTAGGTTCAAATGGTATAATGTACTTATGCCTAAATGACCATTTCTTGGGTGCCCCACCCAATAACAACAAATACTTTTCTCTATTTCCTAGGAATGGCCATCACCAACTTACTTCAATTGCAACATTCCATTTGAATCTGACACACCATTTGAAGGTAACTGTATTGTACCATATTTTGGCTTGTAGCATCATAACAGGACAGAAGTTGACAAAATATTTTGCAGATGAGATGAGAAAAATACAAGCCTTGCAATGGTACCAAGATCTCTGGTTTGATGGTGTCAAAGGCAGGGCCGAGGATCGGGTGGTGCCCCTTTCATATTAACAATACTCAAGATTCTCATATAACAACTCTTCCTTCTTTGATCTCCCCTTGGATTCACCCTGGTTATACCAACTCTAAGTAACAGAATATGACCTACATGTTGGTGTGATTGTCCTTTCTTCACATCACTCTGGTGTAATTCCTCTGGGTTATTCTCATCTCCACCAATCCAGGCCTTGTTTGTATCACCATTTCCCTGTAAGCAAAGAGTAAAAGCAAATTCCTAATGTCTAGCATTACTACAAGCAACCATTGCTTAATTCCTTGGATATTTCACTAACTTACAGAGTGTCCTATCAATTTATTCCAGGTTAGAGAATTAAAGGACCTTTATATTTCAAACTAATCAAACTTTAAAGAGACATGAGGAGATTTCCAGGAAGAAGAGCCCCCAATTTTTCTCGAACCCCGGTTTTTTACATATTTGGAATGCTTACCAATGTATTAGATCACACCTGAAGTGAATAAGCCGAATGCACCGTCTTTATGTAATAAGGTGATGATTTAGGACTTTCTGTCATGCACGACAGAAAGTCAAAGCATGGTCTTCTATGGGGAATGCTTATGATAGCAGGCAAGTTCAAAACAAGGTTTGTGGTTTTCTTTTGCACCTGTTTGTTCAATAAACCTTCGAAATGTTCTCGGTAGGTGGTCTACAACCGATCCAGTGAAATTTGAGAGAAATTCGTATCCTAAAAAAATCTCCTCCTGTCACTTTAAGAAACTGCATGTCTGCCCTTTATTATAGGGGTACCCAAATAATCTATTGTGTTATAGCATTGTCCAAATCTGAACACAGCTTTTTAAGTTAAACTAAAAGTCAGTGAAACAAGTTTTATTGTCAAAAGGAACCATAAAATCAATTCAATGTCAAAAATAATAAATACTGTTGTTTACTGCTTTTTGAGTGCACAAAAAGGTAGTATTTTCAATATATCATGAAGAGTTTACATCTTTTCACAAAATGTGAAATGAATTATTCCTTAGGAGTTGCTAGTTATTTCCCCCTTTTCAAGCTGGGAGAGTATTATGGTTCAAAATGACCAAATGGCTGCAAGTTCTTTTCATGGTAGCACTGTGGGATGTACTTTAAACCAACCAGATTGACAGAATCTAACTTTGATATGGGTATGTCCATAAATTTGGGCTCCAAGGTGTGACATTTGACCAAAATTTAAAACTTGGTCTTTAATTTTTCCATAGAGCAGTATATACTTTTCAAATCCAGATACATCAATCACTTTGAAATGACCAGAAAATTATCAGGTTCCAACTTGACAACTGCTGAAGCAAGCGCAAATTACCATGGTAACCGGGACACCAAAATGTACTTTAAATTCCAATAAAGTCTTCAGAAATATTTAAAACTGTTAAACAAGTGCTTTTTATAATATGATTTAAGGCCATACTTAACAAAAAAAATGAAAAAGAACACTATCAAAGTATGGGACAATATGTATGTTATCACTTTTAATGTCATGAAAAATGTCTTATTTCACTTGAGCATCATTTAATATATCTCTTTCATTGAAAATTTGCTCAGATATGTATTTCCCTTCATGCTTTTCTCTTAATTTATTATGCATGTACTTTTAGAAATTTCAGCATTTGAGGTGTCCCAAGGTAACAGGGTCACCAAGATTTAGGTGACCACATACTTGGAAAAAGAAAATTGTCAGTGATATGAGAAGTCTATGTGCTTTAGAAATAAGTAACTATTTGCGAAACACTGTTTCCAATATAAATCAATGTTTTGTTCCCTTTCCTTGACTCAAGGCTCATAAATAGAAAGATTTGGTACAGAAGAAAAAAAAATCATATTTCATGTCACAACATTGTCCATTTATTAGGTGTAAAATGGTCCTCATATTAAAAAACATATATGACATGAAAAAATATTTTGCTTCCTTTGATTACCCAAGAAGATAATAATAATAATAATAATAGCAGAGATTTATATAGCGCCTTATGCTATTGGCCTCTAAGCGCTTTCACAACTGGTCGCTGATCACTGTGGCCCAACCATACCATAAACCATTTCGCATCATTTCAAGGGATGCAGCAGATCGGGATCAGCGCTTTCCCTTATCAGCAAACATACATCGAGATAACCATCGCAGCCGGGACCAGCTTCCCAAATATCGCATGGGTAAATCGGGACAACCAAGCGGTTAATTTCTTGTCCAGGGAAATTACAAGATAGCTGAATCTCACAGGGCTCGAACGCACGCCTATACGCATGGATGAGCATACACTGGAGTCGAGCGCTTACCTGATTGAGCCATCTTGTCATGCCTCCATGCAAATCTTTTCCTGACCTCAAATCCATAACCTTTATAGGTGTCCGAGATAATGGGGACACCAGACCTCAAATTTAAGGACATAACCATACATAAATTTTGTAATGCTTAACCCCTTTTTAGCATTTTATGTGCTAGCCTCTTTCTGTATACATGAAGTACAGTGACCCTTAAACCCTACCTTATGTTGTTGTTGTTGTTGACTCTTGCCTATAAATCCACCTTTCTCTTCCTGATCAGCTGTCTCCAAAGCAGGAATCTGTGCACCCTCTGTTTTAACACCACCCTTGAGGGGCTGCTTAGTATCTTGTACACTGATCTTTGGGTTATCCTTAGCAACTTTGGCTTCAGTTTTATCAGGGGAGTCTTTGGGTGAAGACTTGCCTAGGAATTGAAGCAGTTTCTGTCGGAATGTCTCCCTGGTGCCTGATCTGTAAGGTGGGAATGCATGCAGTTATATACACAACATTATTCAAGGCAATTTGAAAATCCTACAATGAAATGATTAATCTGTGATTTACCAATTTTAAATGAGCAGAGCTCAGAATTATGTGGTGTGTGATATGTGACCCTGCTGAATGAGGCTGCTGTGTTAGGGAGCCTAAGGCTCATTGTATTATGTCCCATTGAAATTCATCAAGGTATGTTGATATAGTGAGCAATTATGTACATTAACATGACCCCAAATGACACCTGACTTTGACAAGCCACCCCCAGATATAAGAAGGAATACCCAACATTACAATATCTACCCTTCCTTTTGGCTAAAACCACGGGATAAGAAGGAATTTGTTATGTTGAAACATCACAAAACAGATACCTCGTACCTTGGCATCTGCGAACGAACACACATGACACCATGCATCCTTTTCAATGAGTGCATATCTATTTGTAAGCATTATGCAATCACTGGTGCAAATTACAGAGTCATACATTAGATAAGATTCAATAATGCTGGAGAAGTATTGAAACATGATGTTACACATGCTGTGATAGTCATGAGATGAGAAATAAAACTTGCTTTACAAGCTGGAAGTTTGAATATCAAGATACTCACAAAGACAGTGCTTTAGGAGAAAGATCAGTCTCTATAACAAACAGTGAAGGAAAGTCTTGAATAAACCATTTGTCTATCAGTGGGTTATCCGTGATTATGGTCCTGCAGATTACGACATCACTCCGGTGTGGAGTCATGTCCAAAATAAGCTGAAAGACAACAGAAATACAGATACTTAACATCACCTCAACTGTTTATCTTGTAGCCACAACCACAATTCCAGGGAGGTTTTGTAACATTCCTGCATTCATACCAAAATGCAACAAGCATGCCTGGAGATGTACAACATGCAGTCTGAGTACCAAGCCACATTCTTATTAGTGGTGTAACCCACAACTTCAGTATTCCAAGTGTTTCTCTTAGTTCTACTTCAATGGTACTCCTTTGATCCACATAAAAGGACTAGTGAAGTACACAAGTCACGTCACATAGTAGCTACATTTTCTTTGCAGTACCTATCATGTAGCATACTCTAAAGTTGCAAGTTGCCTTCCAGGTGACTGTACACACTGATGCCACCAGTAAGCGAGTACCTCCTCAGCTATCTGTGAATATTTTTAGAGGTATTCTGCTACCATCTACCTAGTATGCAAAACTTGTTACTATATTCTAATTCTTTTGAAACTTGGGTTTTCAGCTTTTACTATAGTAAAAGCTGAATTGAGCATCACTAAAAATCTTATGCCTTTTCAGGTAATATAATATGTGACCAAAGTGTTAATGTGAGAGAATTACTAATAATGAACAATGAGGTAGCTTGTTTGCATGGGAGTATCTTCAAAAAAGTAATTCCATACTGGTGCACATGGTTTTGGTATTGTGTGCATTCCTACAGTCAACTTTAAAATTGTTTGACACTTGACACACACACACACACACACACACTCTCTCTGTTCTTCTATACTTTCCCATTATGCATCACAATGTAAGGTGTGACCTTCCTCCTTGCTCATGTCATCCATGTATGCTTGTGTTTGTTTTTTTCCAAAAATAAAACCCTTTCCATTTGTGGATAAAAAAACATTTGTGATGTGGTATCCATTTGGATGGGACTTCGTGGCTCCTCTAGCGTCCTAGGGAGACTGAATGATATGGATAATAGTACCTTGTGATAACCTACATCATAACCAAGTTGGTTGGAAGAGCTATTACAAAAGTGAAGTGCCCAATTGTTGGCTTTTTAGTAATTCCCCAACCCCTACTAAAAACCCAGGAGAGAATCCCAAAAACATTATTAACAAGATAATAATTAATACGTGATAAAATATTGATAAAGGCTCAAGAGGGTACCTAACCTTTGGAACACGGTAAGTCTAGAGTACATTTAAAGTAGCTCAAGTAGTGAGTTGCTGCTGTGGTTTAAGTAAATGCATGCAACTTAAAAATTGTAACCACTATAATACACAGTGACGTCAATCTCCTTGTTTTTTGTTGTTTTGTTTTGTTTGTTTTTTTAGCAATACCAATATGCAGATTCCTTGTGCAGCTGCATTGTTGGTTGTGTTGTGTTGTTGATGATGATGATGTTGATTTTATTTTTTAACTCTTAACTGCATCAAACTTTTGATTTCAATCCTGTAATTTCTTTACTGTATGAAACAAGAGATATAAATTGCATGTAACTGACTTATTCAACTGTATGTACCTCTGGCTGATTGCATTTGTTGGCATTTAATCTTATTCTGAGAGTTATTACAGTTGCCCCAAACATCACTGCAAAAATCAAGTTTTGGTGGCATCAAGGATTTGACCACTGCAATGCACAGTGATGTCAGTCTAACAAATAGCATAAACTGGCACTGAGATTTAAAATGTTGCAACATTACATCTAAGAAGGAAATAATTAGATTAAGGACATGGGCACTCAAATATCATCCCAATTAATGAGCATTAATTATGAATAATGTATTGATTTACAGGGGCATTTTGTGATCCACAGCCTCATCCCCCAACTTACCTAAAAAAAGTTGAGATTTTTATATCACCTGAACTGTTGGTTTAAGTATAGTATGTGTGCCTAATCTTATGTGCAAATTTGATCTGCTCTAGCAGAAAGTCCTAATTTTGTATATTCTGTCCATAAATGGACAGAAATTACAACACAGTGGCCTATGGGGGCATTGTAATGCAAACAACATGAAATGCACCTTTAATTACTACATTTTTAATATAATTTGTAATGTCTGATTATGTTGACTGTTTTTATTTTTATCCTTACACAACAATGCAACAGTCACATCCTGCCATTAAATAGATATTACTTGCTTACAGTCATGCCTTATTCGGCTGTCCATTAGTTCTGGGCAAACAACTTTGTTGATGCCACAATGACTAGGCAGATTTGATACATGCAATTTGTACACATCTCACAATATTAAATCAGCAAGCTTGGTGAAATACTATATAAAATAACTTCATTTCAATTTGCTGTAGAAATTAATGTGAGATTATTTCTTTACAATGGTCTTATATAGAAAATGGATAGAATTATGAAAATTGATTACTTTTGTGAATATTGCGCACTACAAAAAGGTGGTTTCCTGCCCATTTGCAAAAATTCTTGCCACAAAAATATTATTTTCAGAATGAACATGCTCCAAATAGCAGTTGTCAATTTCATTGCAAACAGGATGTGAAAAGGTTGCACAATAGTTGTGACATCACTGGAGTGATTATTCATTAGGATGTGAAAAGGTTGCACAATAGTTGTGACATCACTGGAGTGATTATTCATTAGGATGTGAAAAGGTTGCACAATAGTTATGACATCACTGGAGTGATTATTCATTAGGATGTGAAAAGGTTGCACAATAGTTGTGACATCACTGGAGTGATTATTCATTAGGATGTGAAAAGGTTGCACAATAGTTGTGACATCACTGGAGTGATTATTCATTAGGATCTGAAAAGGTTGCACAATAGTTGTGACATCACTGGAGTGATTATTCATTAGGATGTGAAAAGGTTGCACAATAGTTGTGACATCACTGGAGTGATTATTCATTATATCACTGTGTGAATGCAACAAGGTCATAGTACTAGGGGAGCTAGGACCACCTCCTTTGCACCCCCCAGAACTAAACCAAACCAATTTTTTTAGGTTCCTTTTATGACCCCAAAACATAATCAGGATGTTCCCAAAATTTAAAAGTGGCCCCAAGGGGGTTTATTCAAGATGGCGTCCAATATG
>JAMKCH010086032.1:0-12039 GCA_023653785.1 Ophioderma brevispina
GCATAAGCACCAAGAAGATACTGATGCGCGGTGGCAGCGCGTGTGGCAGCATCAGTAACACACACAAGCACACACACACGGTTTTTGTTATCCCAGTCCCTGTTCTCGTGAACAGATTTTTACCCCAGTTTGTGTTAACCCAGTCCCTGTTCTCGTGAACAGATTTTACAACCCAGGGGTCAAGCAATAGTTTGCAGTGACCCGGCTCCAAAGGAGCGAACCATGAAACTGAAACTGAACGGAATCGTCCTCTTCTGTACCGTAGCCGTTCAGGTCACAGCAAGCTCTCTCTCCTGATGCTCCATCCGTTAGCTTCAGTCTCAATCCGTGGGATCCGGATCGACCTACCGTTATGATCATTAAAAGTTGACGAACATTACAATTCGACTTCTGAGTTGTTATTTATGTCCGGATAAGGTGATTGTAGCCATACATAGTGAGGAATAACCCCTCAACTCCCATCGCCACATCAGTGTTTGCCTTAGACGCTCGCTACCATTACAGAGAACTTGCACAATCCGCCACAATATCATACATTTTCTTTTTTAGAATTGTTTATGACTGTTTACTTCTTTTTGATACGCCCTGTATATGTGTTAGGTCCGAAATGTGTCCATCGCGGACACCTTTCGGACCTGTGATTGATAAGGGTGGAGGATATAGGACATGATAGCCGATTTAGTTTCATGAGTTGTTTCTCTGGTGTATTAAATGGTAAGTTATCAGAATCATTATGTTTTGTATTAGTACATTCGACATGGCCTGGGTTCAAGTTAAGTTTATCTGGGCCCAGTGGATTGTAGTGTGGGTTGGTGTGTATTCCCGTAGGATTTTCATGCTAAAATTGATTTTTTTGCTGTTTGGGTTTCAATAGGACCTATACAGATTTAGCTCAGTATATTACTAAGAGTTAGGCCTATAGCATCAGCAAAATTTATCGTAATCTACCTACCTTTCTTTCTTTCCTTCTTTCACTTATTTTTTTCTTTCTTTCACCTCATTTTTCTTTCTTTCGTTCACCTTATTTTTCTTTACCTCATTTTTCTTTCTTTCACCTTATTTTTCTTTCACCTCATTTTCTTTCACCTCATTTTTCTTTTTCTTTCACCTCATTTTTCTGTCATCTCATATTTCTTTCGTTCACCTCATTTTTTTCACTTCTTTTTTACTTTCTTTCACCTCGTTTTCTTTCTTTCTTTACTTTTATATCATTCTTTTTCTTTTTATTGCTTTATTATTTTTTTTTCCTAATCTTGTTCTGTATTCCTTGTATATAAACAAAGGAAAACACAGAAAAATTATAAATTTTGGCCTACCTTTTAGTCATGGCCTATACATACTGCACACGAGACGAAATATACTGATCTAAAAGTGAAATTATATGACGAAAGACGAAATTGCTTTGTACATTCAAATGATAAGCCATGGATATGACGAAATTAAATTGATTTTGACAAAATTGCATGAAAATAAGGTTAATTTTATTGATCAAATGTTTAATACAATTGACCAAAGACGAAATTGTTTTAAACAAATGCACATTTCGGTTTTCTTGGGACAAAAAACAACTTAACGTGATATGAAATATAATGAAAAATGTTTTAAACTAACTGGGAAAACCTATAATATAACGCCAAAATAGTCAAAAATCGTAAAAAACAAGTTCAAACAAAAGATAAGCATGCATATTTTTATATCGAATTGACAGTGATAATTCCTTATTTAACACACAAATTTGTATTTTTTTGAGGCGAAAAGACTACAACAAGACACGAGCAGAAGTGAGCATGTTTTGAAGATACATTGTAGACGCGCGCGCAAACACACAGCATTTCGGAACTATCCCCCAAAGAACCATATTTAATGCTGTTTAAAACATTGGTAAAAATTAACATATTTGCGTAATTTTCAGACGAAAAGACTAAAACAAGACATGGACAGAAACGAGCATGTTTTGAAAAGTTATTGGAGACAAGAAAATTCAGAACCATCCCCAAGAATCATATCTAATGTTGTTCAAATAGGCATATACGCAAGACTTAATTGAAGGAAACGATCATGAATATCAATGATAAACGACGAATTTGCTTTTTTAATATACGCCGGTCTCGATATTGACGGACGCTTTCGACGAGCAATTGGACGAAAATCGACGACACAAGGTTGAAATACAGTTACACAAAAATGAATATTTGTTACAGAATAAGTAAATGGGTTTGGACTGTCATGTCAGCGATTCAGATTTTCCAGGATGAATTCCAGTTGTTTGTTTTATCAAAATCAATTTCACAAGTGCGAAATTAACTGGAAAACATATATTTGTGATACATTATTTCCATAACCAGATAACAATAACGTCAGAGTTTCGATGGGTAAGACTGCAGCTATGGAAACGACGGTATAGATTAGATTAGAAGATACTGAACACGCATAATTAGTTACATCATAAATTTTGTCAGTTCAATTTGTGTTTCCCCGCCAATTTGACATTAATTTTGGTTCCATAATTTGGAGTTTCTGAAATCCAGGAATTAAGAGGAAAATAAAACCCATATGCACACATTCTTAACAAAATGGTTTCTGATGTTTTTCCAACAGTTCAGTGTCATCTGGGGCACATGAAGATGAAAATTTTGCTCGTGTTCGTGTGGAAGATGTTCAGTTTGAGGTCGAAATACTCAAATATTTTACCTGTTATAGTGCTAAACTGTAATGCATATATTTTACACCCTCAAATATTTTTTTTTTAAATTATAAAACCCCATAACCAATATTATCATTGTGTTTATTTACGGGTCGATCTATTCACGGGAAACTTTGCATCCATTTCCTTTTTTTTATTATTTTTTTTTCCACAGAGGGAAACAAACTTTATTTTTCATTCTTTACCTATAAAACATACAAATATAGTACAGCACATAAATATCATATTTTCAACGATATAATACTACAAATATTTTCTTCTACCAAAGTCCATTAAATATTCCCCATCGTTTATAAAATTTGCCCATTTTATTATTACATAGAGATGTATATTTTGCTAATTCATAATAATTTTTAATTTCAATTTTGAGTGCTTGAAGTGAAGGGTGCCTTTCTAGCATTTTCATTTTATATATATGAAATCTACTCAATAGCAAAATCAAATTCATTGCAATTGCCTGATCATCATTAACTCCAAAAAGTAAAGTTTGCATCCATTTCCAATAGCATATGATTATGCAAGCCTGCATGGTATGTTAAACACAGAACGCCTTTTCTTTTTACTGGTTATGATTATAATTGGTAATAACCGTATATATATGTATTTTGAATACATAATAATAATAATTCTGCACACCGAAAGACGAATGATTATAATAATAAAAACATGCATGCCGGGATGTTTATATTATGTTTATAGTGTGTTCCTCCCAAAATAACGCACGTTGCACTAGCCACCATAACTATTTTTTAAAGGGCGTTCCATTTTACCATTAGGGTGTAACTGTTTGCTATATAACTCTAGGTGGTTAGGCGAAAATGTCATTAAATCCACCCAGTAGTTTTCGATTTCTGTGGCACCAGCAAACAAAAGCCTACAAGGCCTATTTTACCACATTTTACGCTAATTACCATAGAGGATGACAAATATGATTTTGAGTACAACATGCTTTTAATTGCCATAAATTTCTTGCAAAACGACTTGTGCTTATTTTGGTAATTGTATTTGAATATTTTTGCATGGTCATTTACTATTATGTAATAAGGTCACTTAAGACGACATATCAGTTTATCACTAAGCACTCCAAAAGGCCAAACTTGAAATACATTGCATTAAATAGGTCTTGTTATCTCATCATAACATCTTGAATGTAAACCCAATTTCAACCCAAAATTATGGAGCCTTGGTACTCTATTAAAATGAAAAATCTACTAAGCTTTCAGTAGGTTATGATAAATCAAACGAGCTCTTATCCAACGCTTTTTCGATTCCGACAGAGAGTTCTAACAAGAGTGTATTTATCAATTTACACTATATCATCTTAAACTTCCCTTAACTGCCAAAACGAATGGTTGATTATAATTTTACACTGAAGACAATATTCACATACATTTGAGATGAGCACAATTCGTTTTGCAAAAAAATTGCGACAATTACAACCTTAAGACTTCAGGTTTATGAGGGTGCAGATGCATAAGAGACATAATGCCTAACTTTCCACGCAAGAAGCACGCATCCCGAAGATGTGGAAAGTTAGGCATTATGTCTCTTATGCATCTGCACCCGCATAAACCTGAAAGGTCGTAAATGATATGCTGATTGTACTCAAATTGTTATCCTTAGTGCACATACATAGCCGTCTCTCTGGTTACTAATTTTCATGTCTTGATGTGCATGGCAATATGTCTTATGCCGGTGTGGCAGGAGATATAGTCCCCCGGACTCACAGTCCGCCTACAATGGTGAACAATAGGGTAATCGATTCAGTTGACTCTTCACGCAACAATAGTTTAACGCTTTATTCCGTTGTCGTCTATGGAGCTCGGACTATGATACCTGCCGGACCATCTCCTTTTACACCTGTTACATGCTCTCTAATATACTGACTTTCAGAAAAGAGAGCCAAGAAATAGTACATTTCGAAATCTCGTGTAGTTCAAAATGTTCTGTTGGCTAGATAGTGGCATGAAGTGTTGCGTTTTTGACACACTGCAGTAGCTGGTGTGAGTTGTATGATATATTTTTTCTGTCTAAAATTAGCACAGCTCAGTCCTTATCAGCTATTATATCTTTCATCTCTTTATGCATCTTAGAGCTCTTAGCTACATGTAAGAGCAAAGTGCGTTTTTGAAGAGCACTCATAATATTAAGAATATTTTTGTGTTCAATGTTACTTTTCCTACCTAAGAAAGAGATTTGTTGCAGTCTGTTGTGGTTATGAGTGTAGCCTCGACCTTATGATCAATATCACATCTGACAGGAAACATGCGCCTAAGGTGGTCACATGACCTAACCTTCAAAAGGCCACTTTCAAACAAATTGAAAAACAACTTTATCACGTGCCTGTTTTGTGAAATAATAGGTGAAATCACTCTTGTGTAAAAGAGGGATAATTTCAGGGTATTTTCACTTCAACTGCATGTACATTATGACCAATGTAAGCTAATGTAGACCGTTGATATTTGAATCAACGCTGGGGAAAATGTGCCCTACTTACATTTTGGGGGTGATTTTCGCCCAACTTTTTTGCAGTGTAAGTGACTCCTATAAATGCATTTGACCGCCATGTACCCCACACAAGTCTTTTGTTTCAATACGTAAGAATACCAAGAAGCTCCAAGAATAAACCTCGGTTGCAACAAAAAATATCTCGGGCCGGGATCTCGGCATGCTTTTCGATCAGTATCTTGCGAAAATCCGATAATTTAGAACGTTTCCAAAATATACATTTTGTTGGCACGGTCTTGCTCTTTCATCTAACACCTCGCTTGTAAACAATTGTGCAAAAATGACTGAGATAGAACGCCAGAAAGACGCAAAACTCTTTCACCAAAAGTTGCACTTGTGGCGTTTTGTGGTACGACTCAAGAATCCGTGTGTAGGGCCTTTTGATTTAAACAAGTAGTGCAGCAGCATGAGGTGAGAAAGGGCCTTAGATTTCTACCAACCAGGGCCGGAATAATAACATTTGCAATCATACCTAAAATCGATCATTGGGTAGTGTAGTCCACGAAAATATGTGATGACAAAATTCAAAGTGATGGCAATTCGCATAAACCAGCATTTTCCAAAATGGCCGCCATTTTAAAGGTAATAGCACTACTATAGCGAATTAGTGTCAAAATGTATGTTTTCTGGGTCAAGAGGTTCAATATACAATTGCCAGAATTGTCTGAGTCATGACAAATTATATACAAGGCTATTTTTCAAGATGGCCGACATCCCATCTAAGAAAACGTATATTTCTTATTATACAGACTGTCCCAATAAAAACTATACAAACTAAAAATTATTAAAAATATAAGCTGTGAATTTCTGAGAGATATTTTGACTTTATTTGTTAGACCAGTTCCTAAGCTAAAACCTCTCTTTTATTCCATCCAATTTGATGGACCCTAACCGGAGATATTGTCAATTGAACACAAAGGATAAAATACCACTTGGGCCAGTTTCACTTGAAGGTTCAAGAAATTGAAGGTTCAAGGCAGGTAACATAATTGTGGGATTAAACCCTTTTCAAAAAAAAGAATATTGTACAGAACAGAGTGGATGTATTATCATGCATTGAACTAATCAATTAATCAATATATTATTTTTCAAACAGTGAAAGCATCGGAAATTATGTTGTGGGAGAAATGGGGAACTCAATCTCAGAGGACAATCAATAATCATGATATTCATGTAAATTTGGGGGATATCACTGCTGAATCTAATGGAACAGCCACAAGTCTCTATTGGAAGACAAAATGCAAACAACATTCTAATATGGGAGTGTCAAATTACCCTTCCCCTGTTCCACACTGCCTCCGAGATTCCAGGGAGGAACATAATGAAAAAAAAGGTTTTGAACAATGAAAATAAAGGAAAGATGGTTGGTGTTCAAAGGCCTAGCTCAGTTCACTTTCAACGAGGGTCATTTACGTGTGTGAAATTCGCGGCCATTTTACTCTTGACATATCTGAAAGAAACAAATAATAGTTTCTATTCAAGTAGTACAGGCATAAACATCAAAATTCCCATGCAATTCCAGATATATGTTTGGGATGAATACAGAGTGGTCAAGGTATCACATTTTGGGTGTCGCGTTGGTGATCCATGAATAATATGACTCAGGACTCACCTGGCAGTTTTGAGAATATTGCTGTTGAATCCTTGACCTAAAAACATACACTTTGTCACCCAAATCGCCATCCTATATGAGGTATGAGGGATTTTTGCCTTTTATATGTTGACCATTTGGGAAAATAGTGACGTATATAAACTTCCATTACTTTATTATTCATCTAACAGTTTTCAAAATAGTTTTATTGAACTCCTTGACCCTGAAAATCTCTAATTTGACACCACGATCATCTTCATAGGCTATATTATAAAAGATGTCAGGTGGGTGTCAATAAGATGTCAGCCATCTTGGAAAATATCAGCACATGCAATATTTGATAGCTTATATAATTTTACTGAACTCCTTTACCAAGAAAAAAACATTTTTTAAGACCAAAACTGTTTTCTTAGGTGTTTTTGCCTTTAAGATGGCTTCCACTTTGGAAAATGGTGCCGTATGCAAATTGCCAACACTTTTAATTTTGTCATCACCTGTTTTCATGAAGTCCACATCCCTACGATAAATTTTAGCTGATGACAAATGTTATTATTTCCGGCCCCGGTGTGAAAGCAGATATAGTCCGGCGGGAGCCACAGTCCGGGGCTCCATAGACGATAACGGAATAAAGCGTGAAACTAATGTTGCGTGAAGAGTCAACGGAATCGATTGCCCTATTGTTCACCATTGTTCCCAGACTATGAGTACGCCGGACTATAATTACTTCTACACCGGTACCCCTCTCCTTAACTGGTTGGTGCTGCAGCACAAAAGAGGGTTTCCGACTGAAGGAACGAGTATGGCTACAAATATACTTGCAACATTGATTATGGTCCGAGTGTCAGTGTTACAGTACACTGTAATGCCCATTGAAAACTCCATAAAGTGCAAGTTTTGATGAAGGAGCTTTGTGTCTTCGGGCGTTATGATCTCAGCCATTTTTGCACGATTGTTTACCAGGAAGGTGCTACATGAAAGAGCATGATCGTGGCAACAAAATGTTTATTTCGGAAACTTCAAATTATCGGACTTTGGCAAAATACTGATCGAAAAACATGCTGAGATACTTTGTGGCAAATATAGACAACATTTTAGTCAAAAGTGTATACTAATGTTTTGGACAAACGTTTGGTCAACCTCCCATACTTAACCTAACTTCGCATACTCGATTATTTGTAATTTCACTTACTCCATATCGAGAGTGAAATGCTCTAACTTTGCATTTCACTCTTTGAAAAATTATATTCTAGAGTAAACTTTTTCTTCAGGTTTCTGTACAAATTTCACTCCCAACTTTTAAATTTCAATTTTGAGAATTTTGCTCCATGAAAAAATATATAGTAATACTGCTGATTATGGTAAATATATGAGTTAAATGTGGTTGATTTGTTCGTGGGGACGAGGTGTAAGTTCTCATTATAGTAATAAATACATGTACAAACACAACGAATACAATGTATGTTTCTGAACACGTGTTTAATGTCTCGTTTATAGCAGCTCAAGCATCAAAACGACTGTCAATATTAACATAACCAAGTGGATTTCCGTTTACATATTTACATAATATGATATTAAAAAAATAGAATATGCCTACGCTCTGCATACAATTGCAACTTATTTATGCAGCAAGGTATTGCAAAATATTACTGGAAGTACTTCTGGGGGAACCCTCCAGTAACAAGGAGCAAAATTTCCATAAGGTACCAAACACCCGATGACCCTTTCCCATGCATGCAGACCTCCGCCCTCCCGCAAAATAAAACTGATACTTTTATTATCATCCCACCAGTAATGAAAATGCGTTTTATCAAAATGTGGCACATGACCCGGGGTTTTAACTATTGAAATATCATGTCTAATAGTATCCCCAATTACCAAGTTATGTACGTGTACTATAATCATGAAATGCACCTTTTAATTTCGCCCTATTTTTGCATTTAAAACCAATCAATGTACATATATATACGTACTGTTTCATTAAATATGTATGTAAACGTACATGTTTCTTTTTCAAAAATGATTCAATATCACAGTGACCATATACATACATAATGGTGTTTGTTTTCCAATCTGAAGGGTGAAGATAGGCTTAACATCGTCGCTTTTATGCTACAATTAGAAAAGACTCGCGACTAAAAGCAGTGATGATGTCATTGCCAACTTCAAGTGGAACAGTTTATACAGTTAAGTGTTCAGGAACATCAGGAAATAATTGTTTATGGTATACAAGTATACATATAAAAGTTCTTATAAAATATACCTATAGGTATGTACATGTAGCCTTCTACCCAGATAGCAATACCACTTTTGGCCAATGTTGGTCGGCGATGACCCAACTTTTTTTTCCATCAGCCCAACTTTTGCCCGTATCTTGAGCCGATTCAATGAGGACAAATACATTGGTTGGCATACATCATTTTGCTGGATTTGTGAAAGTTGTCTACGATTGGAAAATTCATGGTATGTAATGTTAACCTGAACGATAGCATCTCTCCAACATTGGTTCAACGTTGCACTGCTAGCCGAGTACTTGTATTTCCAGGAAGTCGGTGATGTAGACGGGGATAATTTTTATATACATGTACAGCTGTAATATGATATGAAAAAAGGCGTGCCTCGCTTTGTTTTCTTATTCTTGATTTAACACCATACATTAGCTTCATTAGCTTACATTTACATAATTATGCCATTAGTTGTCTGGAATACTGCAGTCGTCAGAATTCCTCAGCCTGAGAAATTCTGGCAGCAACTGTTTTATACAGTCATAAAGGTTCTAAAAGTAAACTTTCCTCTAAAAAGAATGTGTTTTAAGAAGCAGAAGAGGTTCACCAAAGGCTTTCAGGAGCAATTTAAAACCTCAACTTCTATACTCCTATATTAAAAATTATCTTTTCAAATGCGCTGCAAGAAAAGTTCACACAGAAAAATAATTATACAAGAATTACACAAGGTACATGTATGTAAAAATTACAAATTATGTAAGCATGGAACTCCATAATAATTAACAAGTATTACCTGAATTAAGTAAATTTACACTTAAATTAAGTAAAATTTGACAGATATCTACCAAATTATTATGAGGTTCCATGCTTATTGTTACGTGTTTTTCAGTGTGTTTGCGGCATTAATTAAACTTCTTTCCCATCTCATTAACTGACCAACATAAAGATGTATTTCATGAATTGGGGCAAAATTCTATTCTATTTCCTGGTGATTCAACGTCTGTGAACTTTTCAAGGTTTAAGGTGGTTCAATGAATCATGCAATAAGTTACTTACATGTACATGTATAGATTTGTAGTCAACCAAATGTTTGTAAAAAGTACCAGAGTTCTAACACTGAAATGCTTTCACGCTTAATTTATTGAACTCCGGGGGGTTCTACAAATGCGTGTAAATTGAATACAATAATAAGCGACGAAATATTATCCCTCGAATGATCTTTCACAATATATGTATGCCCTATAACCCTAACCCATTACCAATGTTAGCTTACTTGTGATGCATTCATTACCAATATTATCATACTGATGATGCATTTTATATGAAGGATACACCCAAACCTGACAATGTGTTTACTGATGCCACATAAAATTTGACGTACTTTGCTTTACCGGTCATAACTTTTGAACACAAGTTTGTTACCTTATATGCGGTCATACTTTTATGTTCTTTACGAACCATGAAATAAACATGTATTAGTTCATGAGTAGAAAATAATCTTTCCCAAGCGGCATCCAAATTGGAAGACTGAGCTTTCGACACTCTAGCGAATGCCATCATCAGAGAGCAAACTAAACAGTCATGATGTTGCACCTTATACATGTTTAAACCAGTAAACAAAGGGGGAAGAGCAGGATAAAGGATACCCCAGTAATTTTGCTTCCGGTTCATTGGTCGAGAGGCATCCTTTGAGTAGTCTACCCCATTCAGGAGGAAAGATTATTTTCTACTCATGTTTACCAACCTAAAGTACCAAGTAGTTTCAAAATGTATAGTCATGTTGGAAAAATAAATAGTAACCTTTTCTGGGACACCTTGTACATGTAGAGGACATTATAGTAGGATTTTTTATTCCTGTCAGTTCATTAAAAGTTTTTGGGGCGTGTCGACGATTCCATTCGTTCTGAGAGGTTGTATACTTTACCCAATCAGTATAATAGAAATTCCATGTCACGATACCGGATAAGATTAAGGCCATAATTAAAAAATGTCCCTTTTCTCACGAAGAAAATATTACAAAGCAAATGCACTGAATAAATTCCAAACATCAAACTTCAACAAACTCTGAAGCATTCAACATAAGAAAATGATACGAATAAGTAATTATTGCTCACCAAAGGAATACTAGAAAATCTGACACGTTTACATTTATTGATCTTGTTCCAGAAATAATATTTGACAGCTTGGTTCAATCATTTAAGTAGTTCAGAGTTTTGGTCACTCATAACAAACTACAATATTTATGTGGCCTAATCCTCCTCTTCACCCAGCCTCGATGTTCATGACACTTTATCCGTTCTTTGATTGACGGCAAACAAAGGAATCGATAGCGTGTCTCACACTTTACGACAATCTATTCAATTGAATCTGGTATAGAGCCTTTACATATTCGATACAAAAAAGTTCATGTAAAATGGGTTAAAGCATCATATTCTGTTGAACAAAGTTGAGCATTTCAGCTGTTAGTTTTTGATCTCAACACATCCCCCTCCAAATGCATTCTTACCATCGACAAATATTTTTACTGCAGAAAAAAATCAGACATTTATGCGAAAAAAAAACGCAATGTCATTTTGTTGTCATTACAAATACAACAGAGCAAAGGGCACCATGATGCATAACATGGGCGGAGTACGCGAATGCGTTTTTTAATGCGAATACCAGAAACATGGGCGTATCATTTTAGACTGGACGCAAAAAAGAGCACTCCAGAATGCTCAGCGCGCCATGCATCCTGTATATCTGTCATCGCGATTCAAGCCGTTCATCCCCCACATCTCCTCAAAGCTTATTGAACATTTGTTTGTCCAAAAACCGTCTTATCAATCTACTAATAAAAATCGGTGGCTCGTATATACAATGTACAAGCTATTATATACATAGTTAGCCATGTAGCTCAAGCTATACACATTTATGCTTATTCTGTATTTTGATTGCCATTTTCGAAGAATGGACATTCAAGAGATATTGAAACTAAATGGGGGGGTTACATGTAAAACCACCATTGGAACTCC
>JAMKCH010086035.1:0-10506 GCA_023653785.1 Ophioderma brevispina
TTTTTTGGGTTGGTGGGGTTGTTTTTTTGCGGTGTGAAGGTTTTTTTTTTTTTGGGGCGACTTGGCAAGGCTTATACGTTTTGGGGGGCGAATTTTTTAAAAATATTTTTTGTGTTGATATGTTGTATAGTGTGGAAATTTTTGTGGGTATTATTTTTTGTTGTTGATATGTTGTATAGCGGAAATTTTTGTGGTTTTATTTTTGACATTTTATGGCTAAAATTTAAAACTGAACCACATTAAATGTTTTAAACTATTGACATTAAATTCATAGGCGTAAATCCGGGGGGGGGATGGGGGGTATATTCCCCCCCAATATTTTGGCGAGGGGGGATGGTCAATACGATAATCCCCCCAAGTGATCACTCCCGTTCATGTGTTTTTGACGGAAATAACCTCATATTTTACCATAATAGTTAAAAATGGCAAATTTTCGCGCGCTTCGCGCGGCATTTTGTTCTATTACAAGTACATTTAACGATTTTAGCTTCTAATGGCAAAATTTTTTGCGCGCTTCGCCGCGCGCACATGTGCTTAGTAATGTATCTTTTCAGCAAACCCCGTTTCATTCATAAATTTTCAGCAACCCCATCCCCACCCAATGTCAACAAAAGAAATTTACGCACTGACATAATTACATTATGAACCATCGCACATGGCGGGGGGAAAAAGCTGGGGAATTTGGGAAGATCCTTCCCGGGAAATCTTGCATCTCACGGGAAATGAGGAGGGAGAAGAAAAAGAAAATGAGAGAGAGAAGCAAATAAAAATAAAAGGATAATTAAAAAAAAAAAAAAAAAAAAAAAAAAAAATTTTTCTCCAAAATTAAGGTCCGAAAATAAATAAAAATACACTAATAATTAAATGTCGCGTCGGGTTCCAGTTTCTTGTAGTTATCTGCCGGCCGGCTGGCTGCTGAACTCGTACAGTCAGCCGGCTGGTCTAAACTGCTGTACCGCGGTCCGGGGAAAGAAACACTGATGATTAAAAAACGTCGGGAAATTCCCCAAGCCAGTTCTAAGGACCAAAACTATATGATCTTCATGACTTTTCAGACTCATGACCACAGGTAATCAAGTCACCCAGTGTAATTTATGATCACAAATTTGCAATACGGTGAAAGATTCTAAACTGAGTTCTAAAAATTTTGTTTTGTGTAAACATATCACCGGCGGGGCCAGCCGTAGGGGTTCGCCGTCGGCCATTTTGTACAGTTTTTTCAAGCTAAAATGAAGTATTTTAGCAATAAAAATTAAGATCGGTCCTCGGACGCTTGTGTCGCTGCCGTCGCGGTTAGGAATAATTAGGCCTAATTATGACCTTGGACCTTGATTATGGACCCTGGTGACCTTGCTTATGTGACCTTTGACCTTGATATGTGACCTTTGAAATTGATATGTGACCTTTGACCTCATCAACAAATGAGGGATCCCATGTTGCACTATGATTCAAGTTTGGTTCCAATTGGAACTTCAACTTTTCAAATGAGGTCAATTTACATTTTCAGCCTAAAAACTTGACCTCACATGATTTCACATGACCTTTGACCTTGGTATGGACCTTTGACCTCATCAACAAAAATGAGGGAACCCATGTTAGACCTATGATTCAAGTTGGTTCCAACTGAACTTAAACTTCAAATGAGGTCAATTTACATTGTTCGCTGTTTAACAACGGACATTGCATTGAAATTTGACCTTGGGCTGTGACCTTTGACCTCATCAAAATGGGGTGATGCCATGTTGACAACTGTGACCCAAGTTTGGTTTAATCATCAAAGTCTTGAGGATATTACAGCCAAATGTTAACCCGTTTTCACAACCAGACATAAACAACAGACACAGACATCAACAACAGTAATCACAACAGACAACAAACAACTACAGTGGACAAATGATCCCTATGTGTCTTTCCTGCCTTAAGGGCAGGCGACACAAAAAAACACATGATGATGATTTAGATTTCAAATTTATGTAGGTCATTTCTGAAATGATTTTTTTTAAATAATCTGATATAATACCGTTGTTTATTTTTGTTTACTTGCAAGTACAGATGAATGGAAGCTATGCTCACTTTGTTGTTTGGTTTGATCCATTAATACATGGGGGCGAGGGTAATGCTTTATTGTATATAATGAACCGGAAAGAACACCAAAGATTATATGCGATTGCGAGACAGTGCAGGCCATGCAATATGATTGACAATGATTGTGGGAATATTGTATTCATTTACGCATCATTTTAAAGAGGTCTGGGAGGGATTATAGGTAAGGTGACCTTTTTGTGATCGAAATGATTCAATTGATGATTACAACTTATGTAATGGATATGGTGTCTACTAAGACCCTTTAGGTGGCCGGAATTACGGGATTCGGTGAATTTTCAACGATTATTTTGGCACGGAAAAAATACCAATTTTCATGGAGAAAAAAGGCGGAATTGCCGAAAATCGCACGTGAAAGAAATAGCTGGTTTTCTAAACGCCAATCCCCCGGATCCTTAGGAAGGATTGGGAGGGAAGAAAGAATTTAATTTATGTTGGAAGCTCTCCCGGCGGGAAATCTATTCGGCTTCCGGGAAATGGAAATGTACAGTTTTCCGCCTGCAATCGCCCTACTGTTTTATGTGCTTTACCCATAGTGTTTTAAAACATTGAACTAAAAACACAAATTGAACTGTTAAAGACCATAAGAACATGTACCGTCCATACCACATTTGCTGCTGCAGAGTATATCACAGTAATGCATCAAACCTGTCAAAAATTCATGGTACAAAAGTACACTTCAAATTCTACCCTTAGAGATTGTCTAAAGGGAAGATGATCCTAACCAAGTACATTTTGGGACACTGTACATGGCAAGCTATTTTCAGCTGATTAATTATTTAACATTTTCTCTCCTCACTCGCCTTAGAGCATGCCAATATGCAGCAGCATGTACGCTCGCTCTCCACAAATAAAATACAATCCATATTTTACAATCACTATTCCTTGGTTAGGGGACACAGTTATTTGTGATAGTACTTTTCACCTGACCTAATTTTTACCAATTCTGAAGGCTGCAGTGGCTATTCTGAAAAGGAGCCCAACTTTAGACCTGTGTTTAAACCAAGTTTAGTCCTATATGAATAGACCTCTTTCCCTTCAAAAAAACTGTGAAAGTTAAACGGGTGAGAAAATTCCTCATGGATGGGCCATTCCGGCCCATCCATGAGGAATTTTCTCATCTGTTACAGCACATTTTTAGAACATGTGTTGAAAGGAAAAAATGTCCATTCATGTAGGACTAACCCTGGTTTAAACCCAGGTCTAAAGTTAAACTCCCTTTCAGAATACCAGCCAAAGTGCTTGGAAATCTATTAAGCTTGTGGTGTGTTAACAAAAGTGTATAGACAACACCATATGTTTGTTGAGAAAAAAGACGATGGCTTCTAATTTTCTACACAAACCTCTTAAAGGTGCAACGAGAGATTTTGAGGCACCCAAATATTGTGTCATAATAGTAATTTGAAATAGATTAGACACTCAATAGATTTCGTACCTTGTATTTTGCTACATGTCTTAAAAGAGAGAAAAAAGGTGATTTTGATTTGCTTATATTTCAATGTAAAACATAGGCTGAATTTCGTATTTGCTCCTATACGATATTAGAAATTTCACAATTTTTGTACCAAAGAAACATTTCTCAGCTTAATCCTTTCAGATGGGGATATTTCTGCAGGAAAGCTTTATATCAGGGGAAAAATCAGAACTTTCGATTTTTTAGGGACACCTGAAATGTGAAATCTCTTGTTGCACCTTTAAACCATCTGTCTGATTATTTCTTTGACATTTTGTAAGGCGAGATTGTTAACAAGGGAATTAGTAAAACAATCATTTCTAGTCAATGTAGGGCAGATCAGATAAATTTTCAGATTATTTCTGGACTTATTTCTAGTCAATGTAGGGCAGATCAGATTAATTTTCAGATTATTTCTGGACTTATTTTTCGTTAGGAAGGCTGCAGACACAAACCTTTTAAATTTATCGCAGCAGTCACTTCCCACTATAGTTGTTTATAGAAATCAATCCTAATTTTCTCGGACACTAACTAGCACCCTCGGGGTATTTTTCTACTGATCGCATTTTTTGTTTATGATTCTGAATCGTGCAAACCCTCCATATTCTCAATGAGCAGTACGCATCCTAAAAAAGCTTTCTACGCGGCGCGGATGTTTTCAGAGCAAACCCAATTTCCGCACACACGCTACAATGTGTTTTGACTGTGAGTCAGTAATGACACCCTTGATGTGGATCATAATGCCATTCAGCACTACCATCCATCAATATTGCGCTATTTCTATACTCCATCCGGCCTGATGTTCAAAATAACGTCACCCTTTTGCATCAGCTGCATTGCTACTGTTTCATGGTTTTGCATTTTCCACTGTAACCTTCGACAAAAGTACATCATTATTTGAATTTTTGCGATTTGTTCTACACCCTGTGGTTGGGACCAATGCCATGATACATTGTAACATAATCTCTGTACTATACATGTACACATATCCATACTTCATGGAAGATTTGGAGATTTCAAAAATATAACTTTTTGTGTTTTTAATTAATAATGAGAAATTAAGAGATATTCACCTGAACTGCTCAATCCCAAGTTGAATCAGATTTTTTGGGGGGGCAGTAACCTTTACATGTAGGTATAGTATAGCCATACAGAATACTGTGTGAAATAAGAATTCTTGTTCTGGAATTTTATTACAAAGTTGTGATTTTCTACATAAAGGTTATGGATTTGAGTTCAGCAATTTCACACAGTAAATAGTACATGTATGTGAACCAACACTAAGTGTATTCCAAAAAAACTTGTTAAGGGCATTTTTAAGAAGTATCTGAGTAATCCTTAATGATAAAAAAATATTTATAAGAACTACAGTACCTTTAGAACTCCCATCACTAATTTCTTTGGTAATTACATTTTCCATGCTAAAAAGAACATGGCAGTCTGAGTTTTTTTTGTTTTGGATTATTTGGTCACAAGACCTCTTTGAAATAGTGAAATTTGCAAATCACAATGCATCATGCAGAGATGTAACAAAATTTGAACCAACGGCAAGGTCAAATTTTAGCGTATCATCCGGCGGAGCGCCACGGAATGTATTTTTTACGCGATTTTAAGGTACAAGACCCCCTTCTCCAAAATAAATTGGTACTTAAAACTTGGTTTTGATGCAGCTCTACCTTTATCATTAATACTTGATCTCAGAACTTGAAATGTAAAAAAAAAAATTACATTTCCGGATTTTTTTTTTTATTTAATGGCCAAAAATCCATAATTCTGGCAATTTCTGAAAAAGTCATCTCTGATCATGGAATATTTAATGCCTCAACTTTCATATACTAATATTAGATTTTGTTTGACCACCAATTATGCCCCTGGAGCAGAGTTGTGGTGATCGTTCCAGAAGTGGAGTTAATTCATATTATTTTGAGTGGCAGATTACACCAGTATCAATTTATTCCATCAGGATTGGCCAAACCTGGCACTGCAATTTTCACTGCTCTAGTGTCCAATAGCTTAACTCATGATACAGGTCCTCAGTTTCAAATCCCACTCCCACTCCCTGTTTACTTTAAAATATCAACTTTTTCAGGTTAGAGGGAAAAATTCAAAGTCCCAAAAAGATCAGAAACCCAATATCTGCCCTTTGAGGTTTAGTAGGAAGACGTACTCCGAAGGCATGATTGGTAGTAACAATCTACAGCATCTTCCATCCCTAACCCCACCATGTTAGATTTTAGACACCAGATAAGATCCTTTCATTTACACACACTCTTTGTCAGATTATTATTAAGTTGAGCTCATGTTGCCTTGACTCTTAAGCTTTAACCAAAGATACACACGACACTATTCTATGGGCAACTTTAACCTTGGACAAATACTGTAGAGATTCTGGTTTTATAGGGTGAGTGATGACCCAATTTTGACTTTTAGTTGGCAGCAAAAATTGAACATTGGCCGCAAAGCGCAAAAAAACAAAACAAAACATTGGCCAAAACACAATAGAATAAAAATTCTGCCATTTGCAAAAGCTCATTTCTAATTTGTGCCTATTGGCTCATTACTCATTTTTATAACTTGTACAAAATAAGTATCTCGGTATACAGGGTGAGGAAAATATCCCTCAAATTCAAAAGTGAACTGATTATACTTTTAAAATATTAACAAAATTTTAAAGTATTGTTAAAGATATTATTTCTTAGCCACTATCTTCTGTGAAAAGACTGATTTAAAATTTGCATGAGCCGCTCAAATGAATAATGAAGTAACCCTAGACCCAATTTTTGTCCATCGTGGGCTTTAATTTGAAAACCAAACAAGCTTGAGCTTATGTCCAACCAACAGTACCCAGATTATTGTTCACACACCCAACCTGGCACTTATCCTCATTTAGATAAACAGGTAGAGACAAGTACCCTTTCAAAGAAGCCTTTGATAAGACAAATGGGGTTGACTGATATTTGATGTCCATGCCATGGAAACTGATTTTGATCAATTTGATCAATACAGGGCATGTTCATGGAATTGGTTGTAACACCAAGATTTTCATTGGGTAGGATCTTGGAATAAACGAACAAACTGACAAAAAAGGGTCCGAGAAGAAAGAAATCTCGACTCAATGTTAAATTCATCTTCTCCATCCTTTAAGTAAATGACGTGTTCCTAATGGATCACTTATAACTGGGACTGGATAGACCAATATAAGTTTTTAAGCAATTTCTATGCTCCTTTACAACATGAATCACATCATCTGTTAAAAATACCTACCTATGATATTAAACATGCAGAGAGGGCACGTCCTGTTGGAGAGAAGCCACGGGTCTACACACAGCCTGTGGAATTCGTGGGCACACGGTACGATGCGTAACTCCTGCGTTAAAAAAGTATCAACCAAACTGAGTTAAAATTCTGTTGGGCAAACTACGTAATTTGAATGCTCAAAGCACACAGGTGTTTCTATACTGTGGGTTTCGCACATTGTCACATGCATGCATTACCCCTCAGTACATTGGATATCCTGGGCTGAAATGTTACCACATTAATGTATCACTGGCATGCTCTCGGCTCCTCGTACACCTACACTCGCTACACTGATCAATCTTTCAGGTATGTGATGAAATCTCACCTCACATGGGTGAGGAGCAAAATGAGTTGCGAGTTTTGTTTCTGTGTGATTGGGTTGCTTGCACATTTTCACATACCCGATTTTGTACTAATTTGACAATGGGACAGATCTCTTTTTTCTCACAAATTACGACACCTCTCACGTCTAGCATTGTACTGTGGTTTTCAACCTCTTTTTCTTTGAATAGGTAGGTCAAATTTCTGGATAGGTTTTGTAGGAAATTCTTTGAGTGCAAAATGAGTCATTTTTATCCATGATGCAAGTCATTTTTATCCATGCTGTGAATGTGTGTTAGGGTCCAAAATTTAATATAAAATTATACTGTAATTACCCGTCGTAAAGTTTCAATAGTGTGAAAGTCTGAAAGGTGAATTGTGGAGTAGGATTACAATCAGATATTGACTCTAACTAAAAACACTGACTATAACCAAGATATGGCATGGTAAGCAAATTTGCCAAATTTGGGCAATTCTTTGTTTTTTATGCTTTAAAATTTTAAATCCCATAAAATGAATAAACATGTCATATTTTGAATGAATACTTGACTTCAGAAGGTGTTAAAATTAATATTTTGGGTCAATTAGTGATTAGTATTGTCCAATCCCCCCAGAAGATATTTCCTAAAGTTTTCAAAAAGTTAAGAGTGGGATAATAATCAAACATAGGACAATGAAGAATTATGGTATAAAATATAGAGTCTTTTTTTATCTAGAGAAGATTTCTTACTTCTGTTCTCTCGCTCTCTCTCTCTCTCTCAGTCAGAAGGACACAATTTATTTGGTATGTTATCTTTAATCAAGTCAGGAGACAAATTGTATTTTTACCTCCCTGTCCTTGATCAATTTCCTCTCGAATTCACATCCTGCTTGTCGTAAAAGCATATTCTTGGAAAACTAAATGCAAAAACTTAATGTACGCATCTTTATGGAACAATTTTTCATTTGGGTCGGTCAAACAAACACATTGGTTGTTGCAATTGTCAACACCTTATGATAAAACATCTTATTGCAAATTACGCATTGCTTTTCAATTTTTTGCGAATAAAATATGGCATTATGGATAACAACAAGCAAATCTTCTTGTCAAATTTGATGCACTCACATAACCATGGAAAATGTCACATCTTTAAAGGCTAAAATGCAGGAAATGGCTGAATAAGCCAGTCTAGCTTTAACCCGACTGAATAGCTAGAGTGGCCAATTTACCCAACCAGGGTTAGTATGAGGGTGTGGGTTAAGATGTGGGTGTGGGTTAGGACGTGGGTTAGGATTAGGGTCAGGGTGTGGGTTAGGGTCAGAGTATGGGTTAGGGCAAGGGTCATGGTATGGGTTAGGGCTAGGGTCATGGTGTAGGTTAGGGCTAGAGTCATGGTTTGGGTTAGGGCTAGGGTCATAGGTGTGGGTTAGGGCTAGGGTCATAGGTGTGGGTTAGGGCTAGGGTCATAGGTGTGGGTTAGGGCTAGGGTCATAGGTGTGGGTTAGGGCTAGGGTCATGGTGTGGGTTACCCGGGCAAAATGTCAACCATGCTATGCTAGCATGGTTCACCATGGTCAACCATGGTAGAACTGTGCTTGACCATGGCCAACTGTGCTTTGACCATGGTCAACCATAGGTGTGAGAAATGGCACCACAGTACAACCTATGGTTGACCATGGTTGAACTTATGGTTGATCATGGTCAAAGCATGCTCAATGACCATGGTCAACCATGGTTAAATGAAGCAGGTTGATGAGTTCTCGACCTGATCAGATTTTGGAAACAGAATAAAACACTGTAATTTATTACAAAAATAGTGAACTTTTTTTCTGGAATTGAGAGTAGATGATTGACCATTGCAACATACGCATACCCTCAAAGTCACAACTGAAAACAACAAAAACACATCCTGCAAAGAGCAAACTAATTCTTCCAGTCCAACACCTTCAACAAAACGCTCCGTAAGTTTACCCTGAAGCACTGGCCTCATCTAACTCCACCTACCTCCCCGTCTCGGAATTCCTCCAGGCATATGGCGCAGATGGTGCCGTCGGAGGCGATGCTCAAGGTCGTCGTCCACCTGTCATCTTGCTTCTTGTGTGAATGCCGACTGTAGTCAATCTGTTTGTACTTGCGCACTTCCATCTTGGCTACGGCGTCCATGGCTAAACGCACTTGAGATGTCTGCGAGGAGGAGCGAGGACAAGATAACAAGGTTCAATGGCATCTCAACACTCACAGCTGAATAGACCGTTGTGCTATTTCCAAAGGGTTTCTAGCACGCAATTCAGAGCTAGGCTTTTCAATTGCTACATCAAATGAATGAAAATCATTTGGCCTATCTGTCTTGTAAGTCACTGACTTAAAACCTAAGAGGGATATCTGAAACTCACTGTGTATTTAGAAGACTATCGTATGTGTAAATTTCTCATTTTTATAATTTCACAAAGGGCATTGCATTTATTAGTTTTGCTGTATATATTGTTGCTGTTACAGCCATTGGGTTTGTGTTTCAATGAACAATTTAAATTCCTTTATTATGTTAAACACAACTGGGAAGAATTGGACAATTCACACAACTGGGGAGAATTGGACTATTTAACAAGCTTATCCCAAGGAATTTGGGTAATTATTTCTTTACAAAGGAACATATTCAAAATGATGGAAATGCTGGTCTGTCTTTAGGGGCAATGTTTTGTCAGCCCAGTTTACACATTGTTACACATTGTAATTTTGTATTGGAATATAGAAGATAGATAATTGAATTGAGTTTCAGATATTCTAATATAGTGGTCAACTGCTTTAATATCAGATAAATTGGAATATAGCACAATGACAATCACCAAGTCTAGGTAGAACATTGCTCAGATGATGGCACAAAAACTGTGTACATTTGACTGGAAATTCTTAAACAGCTGTGAAAATGTAAGCGATCTCATTGGCTGATGCCCGGGATCAATTTGACAATTGAACCCAGGTAGTACGCACTGCGTATTGAAGTTATTTTTAGGTTGAAGCGCTCCCATCATACCACATTTAACGTTTTGCTACGTTTGCACGCGCCTGCCAATGTTGCGTCTTGTTCGTATGATCGTTGCATTCAACAGGTTGTTTGATTGTTGTCACTGGGTGGTGGCAGTCTTTCTTGTTGTATTAAAGCCGTAAAGTATCACGAAATTGGGTTAAAGATGGCCTTAAATAAAGCTGTTTAAGAATGAGAATAAAGGTATGATTTTTGGAACCGGTACTCTCTTTACGACGAATTGAAACCGGCGACACGGCCTCGTTCTTCCACTCAAAATAATGGTATCGCTTTGGTTTCAATTTGTCGTAAAGAGAGTACCGGTTCCCC